>CAXKWD010000008.1:144055958-144236624 GCA_964059195.1 Ectobius pallidus
TATCAGAACCCAATCAGAATTTACGATATTGCAATTTGCAAAAACTCTCTGATAAAAAAAAATGTTTCAATGCAGTCTCTCGACTTAGTTGAATACAAATACTTGACTAGCTTGCTTTAACAGAAGCACTGCGAAAAGAACACAAATAAAATGAGGGCGTACACTACTATAGACTACATTGTAAAATGTCAGGTCCCTAAAATATGACTTAATAGAGCGTTCACAATGGTATAATATACCGTACAGAGAAGTTATGAATAACATGAATGCCATTATAGATAGGTGTTGGGAACTAGAGCATAAATCACTATGACGTTGTTCATTAATAGGATTTATGTAATACGTGCTTGACGTGCAGAATACGTATCGAGAGTGCAGTTCTCTCGGAAGTGGTGTGCTCTAAATATAGCCACTTGGATCTTAAATTAATTTGCCATTTCCCATGCTGAGTCATGGCGCAAAACCATTATTATAGCTTTCCTTTGAGCGATATGATCCTAATAATAGTTATTATTTATTACCAAGGCAACCACGATTATGCTTGTGTGGTGGACGGGAAAATGTGTGTCCGTGTGTCTGTACGCGCGATAACTCGAATACGTTTAGGCCTATCGGATTTTCATTAAACTTGCTATACGCATTTAGAACGTTCATGGGAAGAAGGCTATTGATTTTAGACAAAATCGGTTGACTGGTGCCGGAGTAATGCCAAATTTAGTGCCTATTTTATGGTAATATATTGAAAAGAATTTATCAAATGCAAATCAGTTCTCATGACAACATATTGTTTTACAGTCTACATATACGACTTTGGAAGTTTCAATACAGTTAGCTTTTACGAATAAAACTAACCACAAATTCCTTCACATATGCTTATCAAATTTTAGACCTTTGACCTTCCGATCTGGAGTTTAACTCGGAAATAGATTACAAAAATAACTTATTTTCTGCATATCATAATTGCAATTGTCACTGATTAAACAAAAGCATTCTCAGTCAGATGTTTACTTCCATTCCGCACACATCGTACGATTATTTATATCTTATGTAATTGTGAAAACATAAGTTCTGTTAAGTGAGTTGCTTGTTTTCGTATTTATATCACACATGTTTTACAACATATATCTAGCAAACAAGATTTCATTTGTTTTTATCGTTGCCTTGGCAAATTTGTTGATTCTAAAGTAAAACAAGTGACATAATACAAGACGTATTTTATAACATAATTCGTTGTACTTTTCATTTACATAATGTGTGATGAAGTACACCACAAGTAAAAGTAATAGGCATAGCCTCTAATAATTTGTATTATAGAAGAAAATTGCGAGCCAGGGCCTTCAGAACTTACATCACCAATAAAGAAACGTGCGATGAAAAGGTTTGTCCAGTGGCGAGAAGATACAGACTGTAAATATGTACAAAACATTGGGAATCGAACCCGGGACCCTTGGCGCTCAATCTAAAAAATTAAGTTCAATTGACTTTCTCTATCTTAGTTTTACCTCTCCCTTTTAGGATTTAAGTGGCCCAAGCAGTCCGGGCCTTACAGGGCCGCAACCTGTCGGGAGAGAGATTATCTTTGGATCACATACATACTTTTTTTGACCAGACAGGAACATGGAGGGCCTCCCCGGATGAGTGATCAGCCCAATGCCGGTGCCACCTCCGAGACAGCACGAACACATAGGACGAGACACACCATTCACACACACACTCACTCCAAACAAGGCGAGGATGGGATGAAAATGTTAATGACGGCCAGATGATATCTGGGGACCACAAGGGCCTAAAGTTACCCGAAATTTGTCTCACAGGTGAGGAAAAACCCCAGAAAAAAACGCACCTAGGTAACTTGTCCCGACCAGGAATCGAACGCGGGCCCGCTGTGTGAGAGAGGAGCGGTGGACTCAATTGACTCTACAGTATGTAAGTCGGCTAAATAGTCTAAAAACGAATTCTTGTGAACTGTGCTTTGTACTTTCACATTCAGTTGTTTATGTTTGCTCCGTACACATCTTGGATCAAGTATAGCTACTGCGGCTTTGTATACTAAATAAAAGTTACCTAAACCATTAAATTCATTACTGTACCCCCTGTGGTGCCCCTTTGCTATTAATATTTGTAGAAGTAATCTCCTAGATAGTTCTGCTTGACAGTAGAATATTAACACCTATAACAAGAGTTTCAACTGGCCGGCGAGTAATTTTGCATTAGATAAATGCGGAACGTGTTTTAGATAGTCAGTATCTTTGTAGGGATAGAGACGTGGGCATGAGTTTGGAATCTCGTTGGACAACCTTTCGTCCGTAATTAATACATGGAAATATAGACTATTTACAGAACTACAGGTACTTTAAAAAAAAATAGTGCATGGAACGCCACGCGACAGAAGTAAAACTTTATTTATTTATGTTTTTTTCAGTTTTCCTTTTCTTTGTCACTTTCATCCTCTCACGGTATCCTCTTGCTCTTTCTGCAATTGATTTCGGTTTTTTAAAGTCTGTGTGTGCCTTTTTATGAGATTATAGTTTGTATAAGGCAAAATAGATTTTACCATACGTTAACGCGTATCAGTTCTATCATGCACTTCACTTCACGAGCATTTTCTAATGCTATTCTTCGTGATCGGCTTTCTCTCTTGCGTTCTGCTGCAGTTTTGGCCGTTACACTTCATGTATTTTCTTCAATTTTCCTTTTCTTTGTCACTTTCATCCTCTCACGGTATCCTCTTGCTCTTTCTGCAAGTTGAATCATTGAGTTTATTGTTTTAATTTTTGCAATTGATTTCGGTTTTTTAAAGTCTGTGTGTGCCTTTTTATGAGATTTATAGTTTGCATAAGGCAAAATAGATTTTAATATAGGTTCATACGTATCAGTTCTATCATGCACTTCATTTAAAATCGTATGCGTTTTCTGCTACGACTTTGTTAATTATAGTGCTTTTCAACTTTTTTCAAAATGTACACAGTCAAACGAAAAGAAAGATGCAGTGTAATTCTCGAGAAGGCGGTGGCTAGTGCTGTTCAACTTTTTTCAAAATGTACACAGTCAAACGAAAAGAAAGATTCAGTGTAATTCTCGAGAAGGCGGTGGTTTTAATACACTTTACCAATGTCGGATAATTTATTTAAATTTTGGATAAGCTTAATCATTGAGTTGAATCATTGAGTTTATTGTTTTAATTTTTGGATGTTTTAATTTTTTTTTTAGTTTTGGAAATTTGTATTTTCTAATTTTGGAATTTTAATTTTGGATTTGCGCGGTAATCAACCTCCGGGTTCTATAAAATAGATAATATACCTTTAGATTGCTTAGGAATTGTCTATTGCCATTGAGGAAGTAATGTCTGAAAAATTTCCTTTGATTACTCCTAATCATTGAGTTGATTGTTTTCTGTGCAGTCCGCTCCGAAACACGTAGTTTTGAGTGTGACTGATTTTGTGACTGATTTTGTGACTGATTTTGTGACTGATTTCGTGACTGATTTCGTGACTGATTTCGTGACTGATTTCGTGACTGATTTCGTGACTGATTTCGTGACTGATTTCGTGACTGATTTCGTGACTGATTTCGTGACTGATTTCGTGACTGATTTCGTGACTGATTTCGTGACTGATTTCGTGACTGATTTCGTGACTGATTTCGTGACTGATTTCGTGACTGATTTCGTGACTGATTTCGTGACTGATTTCGTGACTGATGTCGTGACTGATGTCGTGACTGATGTCGTGACTGATGTCGTGACTGATGTCGTGACTGATGTCGTGACTGATGTCGTGACTGATGTCGTGACTGATGTCATGACTGATGTCGTGACTGATGTCGTGACTGATGTCGTGACTGATTTCGTGACTGATTTCGTGACTGATTTCGTGACTGATTTAGTGACTGATTTTCCCGATTTACCCCAAACGCGAGAAAAGAAGTTTTACTTCAAAAAGTAGGCTACTTTATATAACTTATTATAAGTTATTTGGAATCGTAAAGATTGTTTAACAGAACCCTCTTTCTCTATGTAAAGTTCCATTTTACTGTCTGAGCCCATAAAGGGTAAAGAAAAAGGAGTTAGCACCAGTGATGTAGTCAGAAAATAATTTCGGGGAGTGTCCGGGAGTTCACCAACGGAAAATGTTTAAATATTAAGCTAATGAAAATAACATTATACGCCATTTTAGCACTGAAAAACTAGTTACCAAATTTCTTTACTATACTCTAAGACATGCCAACTTAAACAAGAAATCGTTACTTAACTTATAACCAGGGCCCAGATTCTGATGACCTAATTTAAAAAAAAAAAAATGATCTATAAAATGGCCCTAAATTTTAAAGAAAATGACGTCATAATTATAAAAAATGACCTAAAAACTTATATTTTATTTATAAAAAGTTATTATTGTACACACAAAGTTATAGACTAGTTTGTACATAATTGTAAACACTCTAAATAACTGTAATGTTGTGAATGCTCTTTTCTCACGAAAATTTATACTGGCACTTAGGCACTGGCGAGTCAAAATTCAGCATTTCCTTTTGTGGTCTGCCGGATTATATTGTTGTTTATTGAGGGTAAACAGTAGTTTGCACCCTCAAATCCAAGCAGGTGGCTGACTCTGGTGCCAAGTCAATCTAATAGCGATAGTGATATAAAAATTTTGGCGTTTCTTTGATTCTCATTTCCGACTGAGACATGTCAGTACTTTAACGCCGAATTTTTCCTTCTTGCATTAAACAAACAACACTTTAAAGACAGCACCGCTAGCGACGAAAAGAAAGTTAATAAGTTTGCATTTATAAGTTTAGTATTTTATTATTAAACATAATTTTTTTTAAAGGTCTTAAATAACTCTACGCCACTGGTTAGCACATTTTAGCGATTACTGAGAATATCACCAGATGTAGTTATCGTTCTCTTCCCTTTCGTACCATTTCCTTCATCGACACGTCGGTGGCCTTTGTTTGTGCGTAAATGAGACATACCACGTCTATATGTTTACAGGTACATTATGTAAAATAACTCTTCCGGGAAAAATTCTAGCACACTAACGACCGTTACGAGTTTTTAGGTGCGGAAGTTGTGCTAAATTTCGTTAATTATAAGGTATCGTAACACAAAAATGTCGGAGATTTTATAAATTAACTCGCTTCGCTCGTTGGGGGCTCCACCCCCGATTAAAGAATATAAATTATGAAATTTCTTTAACAGATAGAAGAAATTTATGTTAGTTCTGGACAAAAATATGTTAATTGGATTTAATTATTACGGACCTGAATAACACTAGAAAGGATCCCAAGAAGAATCATGTATTATAAACCTAAAGGGAGAAGACATCCGGGAAGACCTAAGAAACGTTGAACTGAAATAATGTGAAGCCGGAACAGGCATATGGCCTAATCCTGGATTTGAAGAAGAAGAGAAGAAGATGAACCTTAGACTTGAGAATGCGAGTCCAAGATGTTACTATCTCGACCACCCCGTTAGGTTTACGGAAATAATTATTTCTAAATTTTCAGAGCCCTACGTGAACACTGTTTGATAATACCATTGCCATGAAAATCGAACCCTTTTTAGGGCTAATAATTAAAATAATAAACTTCTTGGAAATTTCCTGTGGTTTACAGCATAAAAGCTATATGTGTACCAAATTTCAAGTTTCTAGCTCATCTGGAAGTGGGCAAACAATGTCAGTGAGGGAGGGAGTGAGTGAGTGAGTGAGTGAGTGAATGAGTGAGTGAATGAGTGAGTGAATGAGTGAGTGAATGAGTGAGTGAATGAGTGAGTGAGTGAGTGAGTGAGTGAGTGAGTGAGTCAGTCAGTCAGTCAGTCAGTCAGTCAGTAAGTCAGTCATGTGGCTTTATATTATAGGGATTAATAAATGTTTGAAATAATGACTATGAGGCAACTCAGTTTGAGGAAGTCAAAAAACAGTAACAGATCCTGTCAGCAAGGAAGAATGTGTACCACTAAATGGGAAAATTCAGAGGAAACGTTGGACTGGGGTTTTCTCTATGGTTTAACTCCTGCCTCACAAATCATTTTAGCCAGTACGATAAATAAAAGTAATGTAAGCTATTTCAAAACCATTTGCTCTTGAAAAATGTGGCTATTTTACATAGGATAAGGTGTCCATTCGACCCCTTTTTCCAAGGACAGTCCAGTTTTTTGGGAAAATGTCCCACTGCCTCAAAAGTTTTATTGGGGAGCCATCTCGCTCAGTTAACCCTGGAATTTGATTGGAAGGAACGGGTGTAATTAGTTTCAAGAAATCACTTTCATTAAAGTAGTTATGAAAAGCTTGTATCATCATGGAAACTAGCCTTCAACAATAAAAACTAAAGTCCATGGCGCTACATCCCTGGAGGGATTTGGCCTACGACCCGACCGTTGCGTCTCTACCATAGGCAGATGGGAGGATTGGGGGGCATGTGGTCAGCATGCCGACACCCACGGCCATTAATGGTGGTTTTCGATGACCGGAGCCGCTACTTCTCTATCAAATAGTTCCTCAATTTGAATCACGAGGCTGAGTGCACCCTTACCTGACCTCCCTACTTCAGAAAAATCCGACCAGGTACCGGGGATCAAACCCGGGCCAACGGGTAGTCAGCGACGCTAATCACAAGACCACGCCGGTGGTCAGTCTCTTGGTTTTTACGTGGGCTATATACCTTAGGAGCGAGTCTCACCGTTCGTAGAGTTCCTGCCTAGGGGAGGTAGCTGCACCCTGATTGGCTCAGCTCTTCTATCCCACTCCACGTGTTGTCTGTCTCTGTATCGCTGAGGCATTATCCCTCCACTCAACTATTATATTATTTTCTACGACTGGCAACGTGCTGCATGAGCTTCACTCTGTGCTCAACAGTAGCTCACTGATCTTACGCGCAGCGAATCCGCGCAAGCTGGTAACGAGACGTAACGAGAAGCTCGCTGGCTGGGTTAGTCTTCAAGGCCAGAGACTTTGTGGAAGTAATCGTACTCTAACAATATTGTTCTAAAATCGTCACCATTCTCATCATCTTCGTCATCGCAATATTATATTATATTTGTCATAGTTATTACCATTCCCACCATTGTTATCATCATGACCATCGTCATTATCAACACCAACATCAACAATTTTCGTTGTCCTCTTCGCTATTTTCATCGCTATCGTCAATATTTTCTTCATCGACCAAAAAATCCTCATTTTTTATCAGTTTATCACCATTATCTTCGCCTTCATCAGAATCATCACATACATCGGCGTCATCATTTTAGTTATAATTATTATTAACGTGGGTTCCACAAAGGCAAATGCTTTCTTACAGGTGAATAGATTGAAATTCCAGTTTATTTCTGGCCCTCAGTTATTTTGAGGTTAGAGACCAAAGCATGTGATGCTTTTCAAGACGATCAAAGAGAAGGCGAGAGAAGGGGACGATAAACTGATCCTGGAGCCCCATCTGGCCATTCAATAACGCACATAAAAAAAAAAAAAGCAGAACAACACATAGACACTCTTTGTAATAATTCGAGTGTAATATTGATGTAATATCAGGAATGCATCCAGCCGAGGATAAAAATTTTACTAATAATCCCTGCGTAAACGACTGAATGTGTGCGATTCGATATTAGCAAGTTGTACAGTCCAGTCTTGGAAACTTTCCGATGCTTCCGGTTTCTTCTAGTGTTTCTCTTCGTTTAACGTTGGCATTGAAACTCCGTGTCATCTGTTCCACTCCAGCCCTGGGTCAGCCAGTCTCTTATTGGTTTGAATTCAAGTCTGGACACAAACTTGGAGGCTCAAAAGCATTGTCAATTTCATTCCATATATTGTAAATAGAATCTGTCTCCGCAAGGGCATATTTAAGTGGTTGGACAGCTAGATATTTCCAAAATGGCTGCACAGTTACGCAATAAAATTATTTCACAAATATTAACGGCTCTCTAAAATTACTTTATTTTGCTCGTAGGATTGTTACACTCGGCTAGTTTCGCAAACTTTATGGAACCCGGAGGTTCATTGCCCGCAATTCTGTGCTAACTCCATACAAACATCCCTCGCAAATCCTACTTCCCTTAAATCTATCCTAACTTTGTCCCACCTACGTCTAGGTCTTCCAAGTGGTCTTTTCCCTTCGGGTCTCCCAGTAAATATTTTTGAGACATGTCTTTTCTTCCCCATGCGCGCAACATGTCCAGCCCATTTCATAATCCGTGATTTAATTACCCTTACTATATCCGGTGATGAGCAGGTTATAAAGCTCGTCCTTATGCAGTTTTCTCCAGTCCCCATTTTCATCTCTCTTAGGGCCAAATATTTTCTTAAGCATACTGTTTTCGAACTCTCTCAGATTATGTTCTTCCACACAACCGACAGGATAATTACCATAGTTAATCATAGTCTTATAAATGTTTATTTTTAGATTTTTAGACAGAAGACGAGAAGATACGAGTTTCTGAACTGCATAAAAACAAACATTTTCTGATTTCAGTGTACACTTAACTTCCACCATAACGTTATTTGTATCTGTAATTAACTTATTGCTCCCAGATATTTGAATTTCTCCATTTGTTCGAATGATTTACCAGATATTCTAATATTTTGTAGCGGATCATTTTGACGTTTCATGGCCATATATTTAGTTTTTTTTTTTTTTTTTTTTTTTTCCCCCTGTATTGATTTCCAATCCAACATTCCTGCAGGCATCGAAAAGACCTTCTGCATTTCTCTCGATTGTGTTTCTATCTTCGCTCAGCATACAAACTTCATCTGCATAAGGTAAAATCGGGTAACTGCCAATTAATTCTAGGCCTACCTTGTTCTCCTGAACTTGTTCTAATGCCATATTCCAAAGCGAAATTAAAAAGTAAAGGAGATAGTGCATTTCTTCGTTTCAAGCCACTTTTAACGGCAGACCTATCTTGTATAAATTTCCACATACCCTGACTGCTATAGGTTTCATTTAAACACTTTTCGAATTATCCTAACTTGTTGGGTATCCCGAACTCAATGAGGATATTGTACAATTTGTCTCGTCAAATTGAATCATATGCTTTTTTTTTAATGTATGTATATCTGGTGAACATTTTTTCTCCAAGATTTGGCAGTACAAAATATTTGATCAATGGTTGATCTATTTCGCCTAAATTCACATTGGTGATCTCCAATGATTTCGTTCGCACATGGAATTAATATTGACAGAAGTATATTAGACAAAATTTATGGATCGGCATAATAATAGATTCTTTCCATCCCTTTAGCAATACTTCCTTTCTCCAAAACATAACAATGAGTTTATGGATCTCTGAGTTTAATCTATCCCTACCTGCTTTAATTAATTCTACACCATTTCAACCTCAATTTCGGAAAAAGTAATTTCAATTTCGGAAAAAGTAATTTCAAATTCGGAAAAAGTAATTTCAATTTCGGAAAAAGTAATCTCAATTTCGGAAAAAGTAATCTCAATTTCGGAAAAAGTAACTTCAATTTCGGAAATACGAGGGCTATTTTTTTAAACATTCGATGGGGCATAAAATGAAAACCACAGTGAAAATCCAAACTGTTTTATTTGGAACATTTAGGTACACCTTCCAGCTACTTCTCTACATAATCTCACTCCGATTGAGTAATTTGTCCTAGCGTGGTACCAACTTTACTATACCCTCTTCATAGCCCTCGTATTTCCGAAATTGAAGATACTTTTTCCGAATTTGAAATTACCTTTTCCGAAATTGAAATTACTTTTTCCGAAATTGGAATTACTTTTTCCGAAATTGAAATTACTTTTTCCGAAATTGAGGTTGAAAAGGTGTAGTACAGTATATAGAAAACGAAACAAGAAACAAAATATTTTATTTTAACACTGTCTTTAGCGCAGAATCACAGGCTCTTAAAGAAATAAATCGTGCATTTAAAGCAGGAAAAATACATAAATCCTCCTGATTACGTAAGTGCTGGTTAAAACTCGTGTACGGTTGAACAAAAAGAGGTAAATATTTCACACAGTATGAAGGCTGTAATGACGTCACATTTTCGCATGGGGGGCCTTGAGTAATTGCGTTAATTAAGTACCTCGTATAGTTTCGCGCTCTTTTTTGTTAGCATGTATTAAGCACTTCTAGAAAAGAGATTTGAATCATCGATTTTTAAGAAGATGCCGCAGGATTCTGTGGCAGGAAAGAGTGATTTTGTGGCTGTGGGTTTCTCTGAGTAACAATACATTTCAGTAGCAGTGGAGTTGTGCTTAATAATATTGGAATATCCGGTGAAACGTAGAACCATAATCAGTAATCACTAGCCCCGGTTTTTTAGTTTTCTTTTTTAATATAAACCTGTCTTAGTCTTTTTAAACATATTTAAATAGTTTTATTTTAGTTTTTTACCATTTTCAGACGAATTATTTAAGTTTCACTTAAGTACAATAAACACACTGAAAAAAGTTAATTAATTTTATTTTCACTTAAATTTCCATGGCTCTGAACCACAAAGCTTTAGAAATACTTTTTGCTTGGTTTTAGAACTAGCCTACCCCTGTCATTTCTACTTCAACATATAAACACAACAAGAACGTTTTTCAATTAATCAACTTTTAGAACACTTCACTTTCGTCACCTTGCTGGCTCAAACACTGTGATTAAACTGCAAGTGTAAGCTTCCTAAGAATGTCTTTAAATTACTTCTAGCCTATAGAAAATGGAGATTTCGGTTTACTTAAATTTACACAATAGCACTACAGTAACATTCCATTCCGTATCTGGTACTTCAGTTTTCATAAATAGTGTTTTTTTTTTAGGTAGATTTCGAAGCTTATTGCAATAGGTAGATTTCGAAGAAAAATCTACCTATTGCAATCGATACCATGTCGTGACTTTCGAAAAATTCTTTCATATCTTTACGTTTAATGCCTCCCTAAGTAAGAAACCACCACCTGTTAAAAAAATTGTGATGTTTTATATATATATATATATATATTTATTTATATTTATATATATTTACACTATAGCGGCCGTAATTTTGAAGATATTTGAACCAAATTTTATTATGCTATTTCTAGGCCCAATAGTTCGGACAAGTTCGTTAATGAGCAAAATTTCCCCAAGGGGGTAGTCGGGGGAGGGGGTTGAAATTTTAAAACATTTATATCTCGGCCTCTATGAAGTATAGAGGGAAACTTTTTTTGAATGAATTAGAGTACTCCCTATGGAGTTCACAGTGACACCAACGATTCGGGGGTTTTGGGGGTACAAGTGGGGGTGGGGGGATGGAAATTCGAATTTTTTGAAACCACGTCTTGTGGAGTATCGTTAAAAAGCTCTTGATGAGTACTCTACAAATTAATAACTAGTTTCTCGATAGCTCTCATATAAGGCGAGATTTGACTGTTTGAAAAACAATAACACTTAAAAATATATCTCAGCCTGAAGGCCTGCCGAAAGGATTTTTTTAAATACATTTCATGGTATTTTTTAAAAATAAATTGTAAGGTTACATGCCTCTATTCAAAGTCATTTTTAAGTATTTTAGGTTATTGAAATCCGGGACCTATTAATCACTCAAAAAATTAATTTCTGACCTGGAATTCCTTATGGGGACTGGTGTGTTATTCTTAGAAGACGATATAAATTTATCTGGTCAGTTGTTATTTCCGCATCTTGGCGGGTGAGTCAATGCCTGCGACACCCCTGGTGGCGAGCCAGCGCAACTGTTTACATCGGGGAATCCCCAGCCTCCTGATGCGCACACACACGTTGTTGCTCTTTGAAAATACTTCGCCCAACCATTCCCTTATCGGGCCAGGCCTCCGGATGGCGGAAATCTTGGACTGGGTCGACACGGCACTGGTCCTTCTAAAACAAGAATGTTTGTACTCAGCCAACAACGTGATTCACAGAAGGGACAACAACACTGAATAAATTCTTTCGCTAAATTTGACTCGCCCTCAAATGCAATTCGCAGAAGGCTATTTCAATAAGTTATTTCCATTGAATAATTTTCGTTTTTCTTAAAGCTATGACTGGCTGTTACAGACTTATGATAGAAAATAAATTATATTTGTATTAGGCCTAAACATACAAACAAAATTATAAGCGCAACAGCGTATGACTTTTTTCAAAATTACATTAACTAAACTTATAACTTCGCTTATCACAAATATTTTAAAATAAAACAAAATTGTAAGGTAGATGTTTTTATATACTGGAAGTAAAAGGCTGAGTTTTAAATTACATTCACTAAAATAAGTACATTTCTCAACTAATTTAGCCTACATTTATAGCCTACTAGTAATACTGTACACATTAATGCTGAAACCGTCAAGCACATAGAAAAACATATTTTCAGCATTTGTTTATTTATTATCTATTTAATGATTTATTTATTATTAAAACCATATTTGTCAAGAATGTCTGAAATGGGTGGGCTTGTAGTTGAATTTTGTATGTATTGTACTTTTTGTTTGTTTTTGTTTTTCAGACGTACAACATCCCTCTAAATGCTTGTCCTACATCAGGGATGTGAGTACTAAAGGACGTAAAATGATGCTTGACAACAAATATTATTATTATTATTATTATTATTATTATTATTATTATTATTATTGTTATTTAGGTAGAGTCCCCTTAACTCCAATAAAGACCGAAAGGGCGCCGATTTTCCAAAATACCGACTTATCAGAAATAAGAGCTTAAAAATTAAAACTGTTATTGCGAAAAATAAAAATGTGTTTATTGGTTTCAAATGTAAGAGACGCCGTTACAAATCAGCATAAAACATGTTAATACAGATACAGTTTCGTTTCTAAGAAACAAAAATTATAACCTGTGTGTTAATAAATTAAATTGTTGGCATTTCTTGCCAAAGAATTGTTGGATGCTCCAGTCATCGTTGCCGAGTTAATCCGAACTGTTATCGAGTGCTCAGTTCGCAGAGTTCTACTATATATTTGTACACTTACTTTCTCAATGGCAATAGACAATGCCTCAGCAAGCTAAAGGAATATTATATATTTTATGGAACCCGGAGGTTCATTGCCGCGCTTACCTGAGCCCGCCATTCAACCCTATTCTGTGCTAACTCCATCCAATCATCCCTCGCAAATCTTACTTCCCTTAAATCGATCCTAACATTGTTCTCCCACCTACGTCTAGGTCTTCCAAGTGGTCTTTTCCCTTCGGATTTCCAAGTCAGTACTTTTGAGATATGTCTTAATATTTATAAGTAAAACAAATCTAGAGGCACATTTTTTTACATATTGGAAATAATAAGCCGAAGAGTGTTTAAAATCTACATTCACCAAGGAAAGTGAAGGGAAGGGTTAAGTGTCGGTTCGCATCATGAAGACAAAGTCAAGTACCGGTATGGAATTTTCTTTTCCTGGGTATTTTTACACTCTTATAGAAGCACATGTTTTTTAAAACAATTTTTATTTTCAGTTATGGTGTGGGGCTACGTTCATATCTGGAAAAACTAAAGAAAAAAATGACTACTGGAACCTATATGCAGTTTCGTAGGCCTAAGTCCGACTGCTAAGAATGTCCACAGTCAAAAGTTATTCCTATTGGTTACGGTGGGTTTTTCTTAAATTGACTGCTGGCTATTTTAGACGGCACATTGTAAATTCCGACGCTAAAATTGACTCGCCCTCCAATACAATTCTCGGTAGTTGAATAAGTTATTTTTATTGAATGCTTTGGGTTTTTCTTAGACTTTGTAAGTGTCGTTTCTTTTATAGAGCAGATAGTAAATGGCGCGAGAAGCTCGATTTAGTTTGAACTGTTGCGTCACTTTAGTGTCTGACCTCCACCCAAAGTGGAATTAATGACTGAAATAATACTCTGTTCTTCAAAAGTAGACTCAACAGGTATATTGAAGACTAATAAGATAAAATGAGTTTTTTAGATACTTGAAGGGAATGGACTGGTATGAATTACCTTTTATTTGGCGAGACTCAAATTCTCACACTACATAAATCCCTGCCGGACTTCAAAGAAAACAATTAACACAATGATTAGGCTCGTATTTTATTTTTTGCTTCCTTATTCTGAAATTTATAGTAAATTTTTCTTCTGATTTTTCAGACTAAATTTCACACTATTAAGATCAAGTGATTTTTTTTTAGATAGTCGAAGGTAAAAGAAACCTACTATAATATGGTATGAATTAACCCTTTATTTACCCTACAGGATATATTATCAATTTAAGGGTAGAAAATTATGCCACTGAGTGGTGTAATAGTATATTGCGATACAAGTGCCGTAAGCGGTGCATACGGATTGAGGAAGGAGTTTTTTCAATTTCCGAGATCCGTTATGCGCTTACGGCACGAGTATTGCATGCTATTTTTTGCACGATAATTATTTATATCAATTTATTTATATTAATTAAGATATTAGCTGAAATTATTATGTACAGTCGGTCAAATAAAAAACGTCGGGACTCGTATGCAGTTAAAATTAAAGTTTTCACGCATTAGTTCACAAGTTTCCTATAAAAACATAAAATACAGGCCATTCTCGGAACATATGAGGCCATGCGACAGGAGGGAAAAAATGAAGAACTAAGGGAAAAAATTGAACAACGCCAAAAGCGCATCACACGATATTCAACTTAATGTATTGTCATAATTCATTTTGCTTTGTGTCATCGCCACATACAAATGCTAAAGTGAGAGAAATTGTAGTTAGGGCTGTAATTGACCTGCATTTTTCGGCCTCTGAAGCAGCGAGAACGTTCCATATTTATGAAAGAGCAGCTCGGATGTGGGAACTTCACTATAATGCGACCGGAAGTTTTCACAGGGATCTGGCCGGCCGCGTATTTCGATGCTAGACGGTGGCAAAAGTAGAACGTAAGTTATTGATTTTGCACTACAAATACCGGTGTAATAAAATAAAATCTTTAAAAAATGCTCCTTGAATAATCATATTCCTTGCGAATTTATCAATTATTAATATTATAAGAATTTGCAACCAAGAATATGGCGGATTTGAGGCATATAGCCACAGCCTTCTATACATGTTTGTTTTGGAACAAAACTGACTAAATAATCAAGAAAATACATGGATAGAGAAGAGGCATCTGTGAACCTAACCTTAAGTCTTCCTGTACATGCGCATATGCTCGTTCGTGATACTTTATAAAATAACGCCCGACGTTTTTTATTTGACCGACTGTATATACACTATTGAAGATGGATGTCATATTTCAGAAAGTGATTCGCATGTGTTTGTTGTTATGGGAACCGAATATTTGACCTGTTAAAGTCGTCACAAACTGGGGGGCCTTGGTTCTGGCCTTCCATAAAGGCTTGTATTATAAAGATTTTACTTACGGCACTTGGGCTTTTTGTAATTTTTACCGCACGGAGATTTCTTTTGTTTTCATAGCAACCAGATTACGTGCGTGAATGTCAAGTTACGATCCACGGCAACAATATTCGTAAGTACCACTAATTAGTTACATCGTGCAAAAAAAAAAATTCAACACTCCAGGATTAATAAATTTGGTATCCGTCAAATGGAAAATACTCTTTTAGCTATAGGTACAGTATTTGCATGATTATTAAGTAGACTCAGTTAATTAAAAATTGAAAATGTTAGAATCAGTTAAGATATCAAATATTAACTGCTGTCTAAAATAGTGGATGATAACACGTGGAAAAATTATTTTATTTGGACACAAGAATGTATTTTATTTTGCTCCCAAATCAAATTTTGCTCGCTTGCTCGTTTGATGAAAACATACTCGTGTTTTAATTAGGGATGGGTCCTCGATACTTTCGATACCTCGATACTCTTTATACTTGCATGGTATCGGTATCGAGCGATACTTCAGAAAACTCGCTCGGTACTTTTTCGATACTTTGGTAATTCTGCAATTTAAGGAAATGCGGTATCTCTTTCTGCTTTTAGTAGTCTACTAAATATAGTAAATACTTCTATTTCTCCTTGAAATGGAGAAAACCACTCTGTGACTTTTGTCTAGTCATAAATAAAGACTTTCCGACATTTAAAATCCAAACAGAAGAGATTCTTAATTGTTTCGTTTCCTGTCAAACGTTTAGTTTTAATGTAGAGTTTAAAAATAATTATAGGCTACTGATGATATGAAATTTTGTCTCATTAAATATGCACACTAATAGTCTTAATTTAGCTGGTATTACGCAGTTCTCTCAACTTTTAATTTTTAATGTATCTATTTATTGAAACTGGAAATGTTGACGGTATCGACTATCGAGGAAAAAATAATGTATCGGTATCGAGTATCGAGTATAGAGAAAATCTGGTATCGACCCATCCCTAGTTATAATAAATGCCATTATGGTTAGTTTCATTGCATTATGTAGGCTACGCCTACTATTTAAAATGTAGTGATAAAGAAGAACCTTTAATGAGATGTTTATTGTTTAGCCCGATGAATTCTGAATGTGAATCTTTGCATAGTTTGAGTAATATGGTAATTCTATGTTAGTTTTTGTTTTATCAGCTTAGGGCAGTTCTTCCTCTTGTTAGTATATTGGGTGTTGTTGTCAGAGGCGTAACGACGGGGGAGTGGGTGGTTGTGGGTTTGAACCCCCCCATTGATTAAAAAAAGGAAAATTGTACAATTTTTTTAAGTCTGCTTATAAATTACTTAATACGAGTATAAAGAGTGGGAAGCTTAAAACTTGTTATTGTGGATCTTAACCCCCCGAACCCCCCTCTCCCTGGGGGTATTCCATACCCCCCAAACCCCCGGATGTTATAACCCCCCCCCCCCATATGGTCGGCCTGGTTATGCCGATGGTTGTTGTACATTACGTTTGCAAGCGAAAAGAGCAGTTTTGAATTTTCTCGGGTTCATTTTTACTTTCCATCTAATAAAGCAATCATCAATACGATTGAAAAATCCCCAAATTTGGTTAGCAGTTGTCTCACAGGATTCTTGTTGGATCAATGAGCATTCCCATGCCCCCAGCTAAGTTACTTGATGCTATTTTTACCAAAGCATTTTATGCAAAATATTTTTTACCAAAAAATTTACAATTTCAAATGTATTGTGGGTGCCATTTTTTAAAGCTTTTTTTCCAAGAGCTGCATCTACCTGCTGCCACCCTAATCCTCTTCGATCTGTCAGTCAGTGAATAGAAAGGTGGTAAGGCGTATTCACACTTGTCTGCAGTCCAGTACAATGTTGCCAAATACTTACCACAGCAGGTTTACTTCACTTGAGAAGTGGTGAAAGACAGCGGCAACACTGGGGAAATCCACGCGACTACAAGAGCACCTGTTCTTTGTCGGTGCCGGTGCAGATTTTTGGATTCTGGAACAATATTATATATAGGCCTATATATACAGTATATATATATTTATTTATATATTGTAGATAGACGATGGTTTGGGAAGAGCTCTTCTTAAAATCGCATGAACAGTAGGCCTAATCCAAAGTCATTATATATGTACTTAGGTTAAGACTATTTTTTTTCCTAAATATAATTTTATTTTAGGGAATAATAACAGATTATATTAACCTCGAAAGGTAAAACTTGAAGTTTTATTAGATTAATAAATAGATATTTACATAGACATCGTAGTCCAGTCATCAAAACAATAGGTATTACGCTAATAAGTAAGCTTAAGCAGAGAATATACGAAGTGTACC
This sequence comes from Ectobius pallidus, assembly GCA_964059195.1. Lineage (NCBI taxonomy): Eukaryota > Metazoa > Arthropoda > Insecta > Blattodea > Ectobiidae > Ectobius > Ectobius pallidus. The sequence continues at coordinate 144,073,577 of CAXKWD010000008.1, forward strand.
TGCAAACACTCTCGACTACACCTCTTACAGTTCTAGTAAGCCTACTTATTGGTAGGTAAAGTAAAGTGGCTTAAGCATATTGAGTTTCAGACTAATTATTATTGTAATATTTTAAGTTTATCAAGTTACCAGTCTACCCATATTGTTTCCTAGCAAGAATGGCCGACATCATTTCTGTAGTGTATTAATAAAGTGGATTCTGAAAACCCCACCGTTAAAACCCTTCCCAGCACCAAATTGTGCTGCTATCACTAAAAATGGGAATTACCAACACATTTCCCAGTTCCTGTGATAAATATCCATCCGTCTCTGCCTTATAGCTCACAAAACAAATGACAAAGCACATCAGTATTTTGTAAAACAAAAGCCAAACAATATAATATCCTAATTTTTTCAGTGTATTCTTCGTTTCGGCACATTATTCTTTATAAATAAAGCATTCAAACTATTACAGCTAAAAAAATAATAAAATCAGGTAAACTGATGTAAGCAAGTGCCAGGATGCTTTTGTTTAATCAGTTATAATTGCAATTATGATAGGCCTATGCAGAAAAGTTTAAAAATGTTTTCCGAGTTAAGCTCCAGATCGACTCATCAAGCAGGGCTTACGGAAGAACAAAGGTCTAGTTTCATAAGCATATGTGAAGGAATATGTGGCTAGTGTTATTTGTCAAGGCTAACTGTATTGCCACTTGCGAGTGTCACAAATCTGTCTAGTTCTGCTGATGCTGGACGATGTTAATATGATTTTAAGGAAAAAGCTTCCGTAAGTCCTGCTTGATGTATCAATATGGAGCTTAACTCGGAAATCGATTAAAAAGAAACTTAATTTTCTGCATATCATAATTGCAATTATAACTTATTAAACAAAAGCATTCAGGCACTTTGTTACATCAGTTTATTTTTTTATATTTAGAAATAATTGGAAAAAAATTAAGATAAAACAAATGAAATGTAAGATATGAATAGGTATTAATATTAATTTTTTTAAATCTTAAATTGGGTGATACTATATTCTAGGAATCAGGATTCTCAGCAATAAACGTATTATACAGTTTCAAACCAAAATTAAGACCATGAAAATGCCCAGTAGTAGTCCTGCATTTTGTTTCAGCAATACGAAACTTGGCGTTTCTTGTATTTCAGTAATGTTTGACGGAAATAAATTTTGATCGGTTTTAATGGTAATAAGATGGTAATGCAAACTTATAAAGCTGTTAGAATTTGATAACCTTGAATTCAGAGTACACTCTTTTTAAATAGTCAATAGGCTGCTTTAAAATATATAGGTATAGATCCCGCACGAAATCTGTGCCGATTGCCTAACGTTTTCGTGGGGACTGTAATGTGGAAGAAAATTAGGGAAGATGACAAATTTATAATTTTGCACCTTTTTCATATGAAGTTTAAAAGATAACTCGAATACGTATAAATGTGTATAATGAACAAATAAGGGCAATTTTTTTTTAAATTTTTTGCTTTGTTTTACATTTTTTGTCATTTCCAAGAGATATGTAATTTTTGGCAATTTTTAGGTCATTTTCGGCATTTTCAGTCATGTTTTATTGGATGTAGAGAGGAGCTTTTCCATGTACAAATCGTTACTTTAAGACAACAGACAATCGTTTTTATCTGAGAATCTCCGCCAGTGTTCTTAGTTCATTTTAATTCCGGTTTATTGTAAACACCATATCAGTTTGTCTTGTAGGAATAGAGATTTTTAAATGTCACATATTTGCTAGGGACAATTTGATGGGCTTGCCACTTCAAAACGAATTTCTTTTCGCTAAAGGTGTCCAAGTAATACAAATTTACATCTTTGTTAACAAAATAAGCGTTTTTTATATAGTAAATTCATATATAAGGCACTATTATCCATTAAATTGCTTTGAGCAATTCATTACTTAAAAAAACGAATTATAAGTAATAATTGTAAATTTATTGTCTTTTTTAAATTGTGTGTCATTTTACTATTTTTAGCTCATGTCTGTCATTTTTGTGTCATTTCACTATTTTTAACTCATACGTGCATTTTTATTGTGTATTTTTTCACTATTTTATGATCGTTAAATACCTTGCCCTAATGAACTTAGAATATTTTAGAAAAATGCTACAATCTATTAGATTCTCTAGATGAAGTGGGACAGATTTGTAAATGTTCCATTTTTCCGTTCTCAAAATAGAATAGTTCTGAGAAATGTGGGGCAATTCTTATTTAGTAGTTCCTATGAAAACATAGCAGGTATGTATTAAACACAAATTTGTTTCAGAATTTTACGGACCATATCTGGCGGCAACTTCTTGTTTACCACGAGGAATAAGGATCTGTGTTTGCTTCCAGGATATCAGTAAATTTTCGGGTTTCCCCAACCTTCACCACTGAAAGTCCAGAGTGCCTTAATTGTGTATCTCAATTGCTTTTACCTAGATAATAATGTTATCTCTATCGTAAATAGACTCATATTTCAACAACAACAACACACTGCACTCATTTCCTTACCTTTCATTTATTAATTTCTGCAAAAAAAAAAAGTGTGCGTGGAACGCCACGTGACCGAAGTGAAACTTCTTTTAATTTTTGGATTTTTTCAATTGTGGATAATTGGATTTTTTCTGGATTTTGGGTTTTTAAATTTTGGATTCTTTTATTTTTTAATTTTGGATTTTTAGATTTTTTAATTTTTAATTTTAGATTTTTTATTTTTTTAGTTTTGGATTTTTAAATTTTGGATCTTTGAATTTATTAATTTTGGATTTTTTAATTTTGGATTTTTTAATTTTGGATTTTGGATTTTTTTAATTTTTAATTTTCGAATTTTTAATTTTGGATTTTTAGTTTTTTTAAATTTTGGATTTTTTAATTTTGAATTTCTGGATTGTTTAAATTTTGGATAATCCTAATCATTGAGTTGACTGTTTTCTGTGCAGTTCGTTCCGTCACACCTCACTAATTTCGTGACGATTTTGAGCGTTACACAAGCTCCCGATTTACCCCTACAGCGGCTAAAGAAGTTTCACTTAAAAAAAAGTATTGCAAATTCTGTGGTAAATATTTGCTTTGAGTTACCCTATAAAGAAAGTTCATCCCAAGTTTCGGAATGTATTTTTCGTTAGCTCTACTGTAATACGCTGTTACATGTGAACTAGTGTTCGGATGTTTATGACATGTCATATTTTTATCCTGACCTCCATTCTCGCTGCAAACACAAATTAAACATGAATTGCACATTTGTTATCCTAATCTGACCGTTTTTATTTTGCATACAAAGTCACATTTTGGTCATTTTCATGGTTTTGGTCATTTTCATGGTCTTGGTCATTTTCATGGTCTTGGTCATTTTTCGGTCAATGATAGTGTAGAAAACAAGATATAGAGTCACAGAAAGACACAGCTCCCAGCTCTATTGCTACTTACCGTGGAACTTTCTGAAACGGATTGTTCTGGACCATTTAAAATTATCAGCTGAAAAATCATGGTTTTGGCACTTAGACCCTTATAAAAGTTAAAGGCTTCAATTAAACATTTGTTATCCTAATCACCGTTTTTATTTTGCATATAAAGTCATATTTGGTCATTTTCGTGGTGTTGCTCATATTTCGGTCATATCTGCAATTTAACTTCATATTTCAGTTATAAATTTGGTAAAAGAGCACAATTATGCAGAATGTGCAATAAATTGTCCTTGGATTTCAGTTTATCAAGTCAATTTTGGCCCTTAGTAAAAGTTAAGTTAAACATGCCTGCTCTTAGGTCTTAACTTGTTGAGTGAGTGCAAGTGGTGCGGCTGATTCTCACTATTTTGGCTTCTGATAAGACAATTATATCGTGATGTATTTTATAATACAAAGAAATTGTACTAGTTATTGAAGTGGACGCTTCCGGTCACTTCATGCAGAAAGAATCCTTGCTAAAATTAAGGCGCTCTCACATTGAAAAGGTCGAGGGACTACTTTTGGGACCATGATGCAAACAAACAAACTTACGCCATGTGCAAGAATAGTTTGATTCCAGGAACAAACCACACAGCGCACAGGAAAGTTGTGTGACAGATCATAAATTCCCCGGAGCTTGTACAGATCTCCTGTACAATAATATTTCCTTCTGATCAAATAAACAGCTCAACCTACTGTACACCCATAATAACGATGTTTAGATATTTGGTTTCTCAAAGAAGAGGGACAAATTGTGGCTGAACTTTTTTACGCTGAATGGTTGAACAACCAACAAACAGTCCGCGGGCTTCTTATATAATTTTCAGAGGCAGTCTGCATTTATAAATTACTAACAGATCACCGTGGTTCGCCCACTATAATTAATTAGAAGATTAAAAATTAAGATCAAAACAATTAAAACATATTAAAATAACATATGCACGCGAAACATTCTAAGTCCCAAACTAAACGATTAGTATAATTAATGAAACAGCTAAAAATCCGGCTTTAAAGTGAATTCCACGATTAGAAAGCGTCGCCTGAGAAAAAACTATTTCAGATTCGAGTTCTCTGGCCCAGAAAACCCCTGCATAGTGAGCTCCGTCCAAATCGATCAATGTTTGTACATTTAGGCCTATATTCATTATCTCTCTTCCGACTACGTTGAAAATTTCAGATGTCAGCGTGCCTTGACATTATAAACAAATGAATCTACCAGGGTGGGCTTACAAAAATAAAGCGATCGCTATGCTTTTACTTCCAAGGTATGACAAATGTAGGCAAATGCACCTGCTACTGATTTGACAAATGAAATGTATTAGTAGAAACTGATGCTTGGATTGCGAAAAAAATGCACGTTTTCTGACGTTTATAACTCGCGAACGAAAGCGAAAATAAAAAAATCCTGCTTCGAGATGCATTCGCGCACCCTTCAGTCCATCTACGTTTAAAATTTCAGATCTCTGCGTTCAGTAGATTTCGTTGGGCATCGCGCACAGACAGACAGACAAACACTTCCTTTTATTATTATAGACAAGGATTATTTAGCTCATACGTCTTTTTTTCGACTGGGACCAATAAAAATTTGTCTGACGTCAATCACAGACCAGCTTCACTCAATCTTTATCGAAAATTACTTTATCATCTTCTACAAAAGTAAAAAGTCATATATATTCTGATCAGGTTGGAGACTCTCTAGGCCGCGACTTGCATACGTCATCATTGTTGCGGTACGTTAAGATTGATTTTGAAAATAAAATGAATTACGCTTATATCTGTTTTAGAGATAAGAAATTATAATATTTTACAGAAAATGCATTCCTTAGTTCAGCAAGGTTGGCAATTAATTGTAATTGATCATCTTCTGTACACATTATAAAGACGTAACCTCAACGACCTCAATAGTTTATGAATGAAATGCATCAGTTGATTCTAGTGGTATAAAACAACAATGAAAAAATGTGGTAAATCACAAGTTCAGACGTCCATTGTGGACTTGTGAGTTATATTTTATCATTGTGGTTTTAAACCACTAATTTTGAATATTTATATATAAGTTACTAGCTTAAAAGGCCCGGCGTCACCCGGGTTTTTTTTTAAATTTTGTAATTGGAAATTATCTTATGAAGGATTTCCGATTCTTTAATTATAGGTCATTATATAGGTATTTGGAATTTGAAATAGGAATTACGACTTATCACACTCAAACTATTCCCTATGAAAACGCTTGTTTTGTTTTGTTTTGTTTTGTTTTGTTTTTTTTTTGTTTTTTTTTTTTTGTTTTTTTTTTGCTCATTAGATGTAGAATTTTGCATCCCATCGCTTGTACACAGCAAGCCTGGTAGGAGTTCAAATAAGAAAAAAAAACAGAAATTCTGGTAACATAAAATTGTATTGTCTTTGCGGAATATTTTATTTCTCACTCTCATGTTACCATAAAACCTGCGCTATAATAATATACATATGCCATATCTCGTATTGTTTTCTCTATATCCAGGGTAGAGAAAGTTATGTGAATGCATTATTTTCGTGGATTTCATTCTTTAATATTTATCTATAACATGAATTATAGCTTCTCTCATTTGTCAAACTCTCATTTCGTTTATTTCCAACCCCATCTTAGACCACTGGCAACAATATGTTGTCATGTGAACTGTGTTTTGGATTTGATAATTCTTTGTAAAAAGGGATCAAGTATTCTCCAAAACATTTAATTTTTGGCATTTAAAATCAAAATTTGCAAAATCCTTTCTTAGTGAGCACCTACATTATGAAACGAAGGTACTATCAAAATTCCAAGTCCCTACCTATTATGGTTTAGGCTCTTTGTTGATTCTCTGTCAGTCAGTCAGTCAGTCAGTCAGGACAAAGCCTCTTAAAATCTATGAATTTACAATTCTGTGCATTAACTTTTAAGTTTTAATTAACTTCGTATATGTAGGCCTACATTTAGTAACAATTTAAATTTTAAATAGCCCTACTCTCCAGGTCAATGCACGGACTTTTAAGTGAATTTAGTTTATATTACACTCTGTCAGCCATCATCGATACTGGACTTAATTAATCTCAATAGCTGATATTCTTATTAATTCCTAGGGCTAAACTTCCTAGGTTGTTCTTAAATATTATACATTAACGGGGTATAAGGTGGATGGAACATTTTGGTGAATAATGTAAATAAATGTCCGCTGAAAAAAACTGGGCTATACAGACTTCGTGTTCACACTGTATAGTGAACTTGAAAAAAAAATTAAGAAAACGCTTTGACACTGGATGTTTGCCCACTAATGAATTCCACGTGGAGCGATAACAGAAGTGCAAGTCGCAGCGACCTCGAACTTGCTGTCGTTTGTGACGTGTTCATCTTATTTGCTCTCTCATTCATATTCTGAAGATGCAGTTTTTACAACTTCTCAACACAATGAATGAGTTCTTCCATGCAGGAACGTGCAGTACATAAACTTGATTCTACATCATAGTGAATTATTGTAAAAATGTCGTAATACCACAGGAATAAATTTTAGGCCCATCACTTTTCCTTGTGTACATAAAAGATCTTCCTTTACAGCTCCCCAAACAATAATGTTTGCGGACGATTGAACATTCATTATTCAAGGAAAATCGCTTGACGACATCAATATTTCAGTCTCGTACAATGTGTTGTATTTAAATCCAAATTCTTTAAATATATAAAGATTAATTATGCCATAGTATTTAACATTTAACAATATGGAAATTGAAGTGGTAACTTTGGGAGATAATGCAAAAAAAGAGGCTACCCGGAACATCTAATAATATAAATTCAAAGCTTATATTTTGCAACATATATATATATATATATATATATATATATATATATATAAAAACAATAGTGGCAAGCTAATTAAAACAAATCAAGGCGTTAGACAAGGCTGCCCAATGTCTCCATCATTATTCAGCATATATATTGACGATGTCATTAAATAATGGAAAGAAAAATTAAATGTAAATTTTAAAATAAACGACAAGGCCTTAAACACCGTACTGTTTGCAGATGATCACGTAATATTTAGTAAAACAGAAGACGAACTACAAATGGCAATACACAAATTAAATGAAATAGCTAGTAATTACAATATGAGAATTTCCGAGAAGAAAACAAAAGTGATGGCGTTCCAAGGGACAACCCACTTAAGATGTAAAACAGTTATATATAATAAAATAATAGAACAAGTAAATAATTTTAATTATCTGGGATTTAATGTATCCTACTGCCTAAGGAACGACATTGACATAGAATTAAACAGATTCTATAGCATGTGTGGAACAATAAGACGAACACTGAGAAATAAAACATAAGAACTCAAAATACTATGAAACAAAGATAGTGCCCATGTTAACATATGCCTGTGAGAATTGGACACTTACAAGATCAGATAGAAGAAAGATAGAGACAGCCGAAATGAAATTCTTACGTTCAGTAGCAGGCTACACACTTTGAGGCAATTAGAACAGAGTTAAAAATATACAATGTAAAAGACACCATAAATAATATAAGAACAGAAATAACTGGCCAGAACATTTAGAAAGAATGCCACCAGATAGATTACCACGGATTTTACCTCATTATCAACCTAAAGGCAAAAGAAGAGTGGGACGGCCATTTGCTAAATGGAGAGACTCGATCTCTTGATGTGGAAACAGGCCTAAGGCCTAAATCCATGAAGTAGAAGTAGAAGAAGTGGTAACTCTTAACTTCTAGGGTTAACGGAAAATTGAAACGGACAAATACACAATTTGTGTAAATATTGGTCTAGTTATACTTATTTATTTTTTAAACTAACATTTTATTGCAACAAGAAAACTCTTCTTTCATGCCATCACAACTATGTATATTCCTGGATGAACATTATTGCTTAGGGAGCAGCGGAACAAATTCTCTAAAAACAAAATATTTGTCTCACTTTAACGCATACCGTATTTTACGGAGTATAAGACACTCTGGACCAAAAGACGCGCCTTGATTTTAGGATGGAAATTTAAAGAAAAGAAATGTAATGTGACTCTAAAACTAAACATTTCAAATGGGATAATATACTTCATTGCATAAACAAATTACAACTTTACACAATGGAATCGGTGTAAATCACTTCTAACTTAAAACCTGCATTGTACGAAAATCTCGTCTGTATAGGTGGCATCGCGTAAATTTTAGCAACTGAACTGATTTCTCATAAAAGACTGAAAATACTTTTACATCCTCTAACCCTAAATTCAGCATACAATAAATGTAACGGGACAAGGCTGTTTAGAGGTTATTTTCTTCATTAAACCACCCTGAGAGACAACTTCTTTCGGATAAAAGAACTCAACATTCCTTTATTTTCGCATTGTGTACTTGGCTTCCAGCTACCCTCATTTTATAATTGTGACAAGTGCACTGATGTGCAGTCTGTGCCAAAATTTGTAAATATCTTGTTTATAACTATGGAATTCCGGTAATATTTACTATTTTAAATTCTTTTTATTGTACTTCGGACCATTAGACGCACCCAACATTCAAGGCTCTATTTTCAAAGTAAAAAAGTGCATCTTATGGTCCGTAAAATACGGTAATATGTTACCATTTATAACGCCAAGCCCCTTAATGCCTGTAAATCTTCATTAAAAACTCACAAGATCTTCCCATTCCCATGTATCATTATTTTAAGGCACAGTCTTTGCTTATTCTCACAGAGACCTTTTCAAAATCAATTCTGACCTCATTCTTAGAACACGCAACATAAAAACAGCATAGCACTGTCGAAACACTCCATCATCTATTTTTTCGAATCGTCTTCATACTAATATTCTAAAATATTTAATTCTCTTCCCTCTGACATCACATTACAAACAAAAATCTGATTTGAAATTCACATAACTTCCTCTGCCCAAATAAAAGTTAGCCTCTTAGTATAATATATTATGTATGACATTCTCATCATGTAAATTGATTGTAAAATAGAAGAGAATGTTATTACCACATCACATCGCATCCCCGAAGGATACATAACCCAAATAAAATCTGATCAATGTACTCTCGTAACTTTCTTTACTTTAAGCATTGTCAATACATTTTTCTCATTTCACATTATGATACAGAAAAAAGGCCATATTGCAAAGAGCACGTACTCAGAATGGGTGGCTTATAACTACCCATCAGATAACTTTTTTCGAAAAAATGTGTCAAATAAAAGTTTTAGCTCTGAGTATAAGCACTCATGTGTAAAATTTAAACAAAATCGCAATAGCTGTTTTCGAGAAAATCGCGACAAACGAAATCCCTAAAGTCCCCTTAAAATAAGAGAAAGTCGTTGCAAATCTTGGTATCACATCCCCAAAAAGTACCTAACCCAAATACAACATTTTGTTTTCGGACGATTTTCCGTTACAAGAAGCCATCCATACTGCAAACAGCGCGTATTCAGAATGGGTGGCTTATAACTAGGGACCGGATTCTTAGGTTTTTACCTATTTTTTTCCTTGCTTCGGAAACAAAAAGCGCTTATACACTTTTTCGAATCATGTCCATAGGATTCAGCCACATTAATTCTGTGGCACCTAAAAATACCTAAATGGGGTATAAAAACCTAATTAGACCTAAACGGGATATAAAACCTAAAATATCTAATTTAGGCTACTTTTTTTTGTCTTTTTTGTTTGTCAGTTGAGGAATCTATATTTTGCGGAGAAACAATAATTTTTGTCGGGTTGAAATTAATACCACCAGCGTTTCGTTCAACCCATTGTTGTCTAGGATGGACAGTATCAAGAGAGGAAGTGTAGAGTACCGGCGTATTCCTTTTAAAATATTCGTACGAACAACCATTGTTGCCGTGTATGAACAAGGATATAGATTTCTGTGTTTCAAAACGTTTGTTTGCCTTTAGTACTGTCTTGTTATTCACACTGAGTGGTCACACTGTGTTTTAAGAAGACGTGTTAATTATGTATTGAATCCTATGTAGCACATTCAAATTCATTAAACCAATTTATTCTACCCGAAAACGATATTTTGGACAAAAAACCTAAAAAAACCTATTTCACCTAATGGAAAACCTAAAACAGTGTTTTTAAAAACCTAAAAATCCGGTCCCTACTTATAACTACCCTTCAGACAATTTTTGTTTAAAAAGTTTAAAATAAAAAAGTTTTAGCTCAAAGTTTTAGCTCTTAGTTTAAGCACTCATGTGTAAAATTTAAAGAAAATCGTTAGAGCCATTTTCGAGAAAATCGCGATTTTTTAAAAATTCAAGTAGCCTTAAAAGTAAGATAAACCTGTCGCCAATCTTCGGGTCACATCTTCAGAAGGTACCTAACCCAAATAAAAAATTTTGTTTTCATACTATTTTCCGTTCTGGAGCTAGACTGTTCACAGACATCCACACAGACATGTTTCCGAAAAAAAATATTTTTTTTTTTGTATTCAGGGAGCCTCAAAACATGTAATTATGTTAGAATTTGGGGGGTCGAAAACAATACTTCCTCTATCTACAGTAGGCCTACCTATGGTATGGGAAGAGGAAGAAAATATGTAAAATATGCTTACATTCTTTCTTTTAAAAAAATTTTACAGTATTATGCAAGATTGTAAACAAATTTCCTTACAGTGTTGTTAAAATGCTATCAATAAGAGAACAGGATACTAAATGGACAAAAAAAAAATTAGAGAAAAATGCTGGTTAATCAGGGAAAATATAAGAGTTAACCAAAACTAATTTTAGAAGCTGCAAAGTATCTAGCGAAAAACATGAAATTCTGGGAGAGTGAAAAATTAATTCAGAAGACAGGTCTACCAGGGAAAAATGTCGACAAAGCCCTTTCTCAGAATGTAACCGAAGCAAAAGCATAGCTTTCGCTGAAGAGCATATTTTACCTCTGGAAAGCTTGCTCTTCTAATATATGAAATTGAAAGTGCGTATGAGTGTTTTTCCCCATACAAATGTACATGCTTTGACCAAATTGCACGAAATTCTGCACACTTCAATCCCGAAAGCAACGCGGTCAACATCGAAATTAAAACAAACCACCCCTTCCCTTGAAAAATCATATGATTTTTTAAAATATTACGCTGAATTCACCAAACGCAATTTCTCATGACAACAATATTGTTTGCAGTGTTCACATAAGGTTTTGGAAGTTGAAAGTAACTGGGGCATGGAGTGGGCTTTGACAAATAAATAGAGAGGTTAAATATCGATATAATTCATTTCTATAAATTGATTATGGAGAATGAGATCAACGTAAATATCGGGTGTGATGAGTCACATGATTTTTTTTCTACTCTGGGCATGGAAAATATATTCGAATAAATGTTTTTTTCTCCTTATACCCTCTAGTAAGTTATAAAGAAATGACAACACACTGAAAGCTTAAGGAGCAAACCTAATTTATTGTAATAGCTTTTTTTTACATAAGGTAATATTAAAATTAAATAATAGGCCTATATACACAGAAATATTGTATGGTTGTATACATAGAAATATTGTGTGGTTCATTGGTTCAATGTTCAGACAATTAAAACTGGCAGGTACAAAGAATAATAAGTTTATATAAATTATTATGCAGGCCTATATTGTCAAGTAGTTAACATCTATAATAAATGGTTATGCCTTATAGGCTTCCCAACTTATTGTGTGAAGTGACTTACACAATTGAAGACACCAAAATGTAAGTCCAGTCTGATTCACATACAGGCGAAACAAGCATTTTTATAGGGTACTAGTTTAAAAGACCCGGCGTCGCCCGGGTTTTTTATTTTGTAATTGGAAATTAACTTATGAAGGACTTTCGATTTTAAAATTATAGGTCCTTATATATAGGTATTTATAATTTTAAATAGGAAGAACGACTTATTACACTCAAACTATTCCCTCAGAAAACGCTTGATATAGTTTATTTTATGGCTAATAGAATATGTAGAATTTTGCATACCACCGCTTGTACAGTGCACAGCAAGCCTGGTAGAGGTTTAAATAAGAAGAAACAGAAATTCCTGTAGCAAAAAATTGTAATTTCGAGGCGGAAAATTTTATTTCCCACTCTCATGTTAACATAAAACTGTTTTGGGGATGAAATTAAACAGAAAGCACTATCACTTTCATACTTCTCTCTCCGAAAACCTGTGATATAATAATATACACATTACCATATCTCGTTTTGTTTTCTCTATGTCCAGGGTAGAGAAAGTTATGTTACTGCATTATTTTCGTGGATTTCATTCTGTAATATTTATTTATAACATGAATTATATTGATAACTTCTCTTATTTGTCAAACTTGCATTTCATTTTATTCCAAACCCATCTGATACCACTGGCAACAATATGTTCTGTGATTTGAATTTCATAATTCTATATAAAAAGGGATTAAGTATACTCAAAAGCATTTGATTTTTGGCACTTAAAATCAACATTTTTAAAAATCCTTTCTTAGTGAGCACCTACATTATGGAACGAAGGTACTGTCAAAATTCCAAGTCTCTACCTGTTATAGTATAGGCTGTACGTTGATTCTCTGACAGTCAGTCAGGACAAAGCCTCTTATATATATACTAGCATGTGCCCGCGGCTTCGCCCGCGATAATTATTTCAAAAATTAAAAATTAAGAGCATAATAGTTAAGTCATTATATTTATTAACACCTAAATAACGTGGACTACATACCACGATTAGATAGAGTCGCCTGGTAAAAGCGACCTCAGATTCGAAGTCCTTGGCCCAGAAAACCCCTGTACAGTGAGTTTCGTCCAAATAATACAATGTTTGACCATATTTATGGCTTACAACATTCAAGCGGTCGCGAAAGTTTCATTTCCAAGGTATGACAAAAATAGACAAAGCCAACTGTAATTGTCAAACTTCCATTTAATTTAAATCCAAACCCATCTGAAACCCACTGGCAACAATATGTTTTAATGTCTAATGTGATTCGGATTCGATAATTCTGTGTAAGAAGGGATTAAGTATTCTCAAAACATTTGATTTTTGGCATTTAAAATCAGAATTTTTCAAAATCCTTTCTTAGTGAGCACCTACATTATGAAACGAAGGTACTGTCAAAATTCCAAGTCTCTACCTGTTATAGTTTAGGCTGTACGTTGATTCCTGTCAGTCAGGACAAAGCCTTTTATATATATATATATTTTATGAATTGATCTAGAGCTTAACTCGTAGATCGATTACAAAAATTCGAAGACAAAAGATGGACCTCTGGACAGGAATGGTGATTAAACGATTTATGAAATGTTAATGAAATTACGTGGTGCTTCATCTACGACTTCTGAACTTAAAACATGACTTTGCAGATTTATTTGATAATCATAGGAACATTATTTGTTACTTCTAGACAAAAAAAATATTATTTGAATTTAACTCCTATAGTTTTTTTAAAAAATATGTTCACTTTTAGTCGCATTGACTTGTGAAAGCCTAATCATGACTGTAAAATTTTATACATATTACGGAAGTGAAGTTTTCATTTCATTTATTTCAGAACGATAAATAGCAAAACGCAAAAACCCCGAAAATAGTTTTTTGCACTCCTTAGCTAGTAAGTGGTACTTACGAACGTTGTTTACATGGCTCGTAAGTTGACATTCCCACACAGTCTTGTTGCTAAGGACGGTTGCGATGAGGTTAAATTACTTACGGTCCAAGCGCTACGTCATAATTCATTACGATACACTTCATAATACAAGCCTTTATGGGCACGGCCCCCAGGACAAATATTCGGTTCCCATAACAACAAACACATGCGAATCACTTTCTGAAATAAACATCTATTTTCAAGAATGTATTTACATAATATTTTCAGGTAATATCACAATTAATATAATTAAATTGATATAAATAATCATCGTGCAAAAAATAGCATGCAACACACGGGCCGTAAAGGCATTTACGGGTCTCGAAAACTTAAAAAGCCTCGGCTGCGCCTCGGGTTTTCAATCTGTTTCCTCGACCCGTAAACGTGCCTTACGGCACTTGTATCGCAATATACTATAACATGTGGGAAAAACTCTAAAAATCTGATGTGATACACTGACATATCTTTCTACCCAAATAAAGAAGTCCTGAGTAGAGTGGAACAGAAGAGATCAATTCTGAATATAGTTCTTTATAAGATGGGTCACATACTGCTACTGGAGTGCTATACGATTTGGAGGAGGAAATAAAATTACTAGTCCCTGAAACAGGTGCCCAGGGATGTGAGACGGAGACCTCGGATCTGTCATTAGGTACAACATTAATATAATCATTTTAATAATAATACAACAATTAATAATAAAATCAAGTAAACTGATACAGAAAGTGCTAGAATACCTTTGTTTAATCAGTGAAAATTGCAATTACGATAGGCGTATCCAGAAAAGAAGTTATTTTTGTATTAGGTTTCAGAGTTAAGCTACAGATAGATTCATTAAGGAGGGCTTACGGAAGAACAGAGGCCTAAACTTTGATAAGCGTATGTGAGGGAATATGACTTTCGTCTCGGGAGCACAAGATCGGTGCTATTTTTCGTGAGACGTCGGAGATATTCGATGATGTTCGCCACCAGCAGAGGAAAACAAAATGCGGCCCGCGAGAAGTCTGTCTCTCGTTCACGCATCAGGAACTAACACTTCTCAGTAAAATCAAGTTATTTTGTAGGCTTACTCGTATGTTAAATTATTAATAGATCCCTTAGCAATAGCCAATTAAAATTAAATATACAGTATAATCAGTTTAGTTTTCCTAAAAAAAAAAAAAATGACCCGGAGCCAACTCAAAATAATTCCAAACACAACGATTCTTATTTATTAGGCCAAACTATACAGTAGGCCTACTCTATAAAATTAATAATTAGTTTAATATTGTGAACAATAGTGATATTACTGTAATTTAAATAACCCTTCTGTGAGGTAAATTCTCTGTAAGGAAAAATAAAACAGAATGATTATTATTATTATTATTATTATTATTATTATTATTATTATTATTATTATTATTATTATTATTATTATTATTACTATTATTATTGACATAATATTGACATAAA
Source organism: Ectobius pallidus (assembly GCA_964059195.1). Classification (NCBI taxonomy): domain Eukaryota; kingdom Metazoa; phylum Arthropoda; class Insecta; order Blattodea; family Ectobiidae; genus Ectobius; species Ectobius pallidus. The sequence continues at coordinate 144,089,065 of CAXKWD010000008.1, forward strand.
ACGTAAGCGGTGGTTTTCATTACTGACAAGTTTTTAAATTAACAGATAATGTTCTTCTGAGTGTACTATTATAATTATTTATTGCTATTACTCAAAATTGTGCTTATTTGTTGAATTTGTAAATGAAAAACCGGGTTAATGTGGACATATATAGTACGATTTTCGTTCTACAATTCATTACATTTTTACGTCTGTCAGTGCAGTTTCCACAGCCACCCTGTCCTAAATACTGTATACTTAAGGAGAGCACAGAAAAGCTAGATTTAGAATTTAGACTGTGCTTGTGAGAAAAAATCACAGGAAGGCCATTAATGGACAAGGCAAAAAATTGTTATGTAATAAAAATGTGTGGATATTGAAAGAGTGGATGGAACATGTAGAAAAAATGAATTAGGCTATAAAGGTCATCAAGGGACAATAAACTACGAAAAAGATAGTGTGATTGGGAAGAATAGGCTCCTGGTCTAAGGAAAGACGAAGAATATAATTTACTCTAATCAGGAAAAACACATTTTGGAACACGCCGTGCTACATGCTTATTTTATTTTAGTAGGTACCTAAAAAAAAAAGTTTATAATATAACATTATTAATTTAAAGGAATTCCGTTAACTAGGCTACACAATTATTTTTCAAGTGGTTGAATTACGTTTATTGTTATTTATTATTACAAGCTAAGACATCGTTTCTTACAAAATTCTACATTTATCCGAATTATCAAGTCCATTTCATGAATCAAATCATTTTATGTTGCGCCCCCCTAATGTTCTTCAAAAGTTGGCGCCACTGTAAATACACAAAGCCACGCCTCTATTTAAGCAGTAAATTCATTTATATGTTTGATTAGATCAGACTTGGAGGTTTTACTTGTACCGCACATGTCACAGGATACTCTGAAATTATCATGATTTATCCTTTTGTGACGTTTGAGACTTCGATAGAACTTGAAAGTTTTGTCACATAAATTGGAGCCGTATTCATTCATTGTTACTTCGTTTTATTATAATTATTTATTTATATCAAACATCATCATTACAACCCTGAATAGTGTATACACTAGACACTATTTATATTTATACTTTATTGCTCCTACGCGTCTAATAAAAGAACGAAATCCTATCTAATAAACAAACGTGCACAATTTTTTAACAACTCTGTATCTGAACTAGGCACTAATTATATTTATATTCTAGTAAAAGTTCGACAGCCAGTCTAATAAGTAATAAAACTTAAACAAATTTTAACGATACGTAAGACTGAAATCACGTAGGCCTTACACACAAAAAATAACTTTCACGTGCTTGCAAGCCAGACCTGAATAGTCCCGCCCACGAAGGGATGACACCCTGTCAGCTTTCTCCTGTTAATGACGAACATTGTGGAATACCTCCGATGGCTCACGAAAATTGCACAGATTTTGTGCTCCCGAGATAGAAGTGGGAATATGTGGATAGTGTTATTTGTCAAAGTTAACTGTATTGCAACTTACAAAGCCGTATATGAACACTGTTAAACAATATGTTGTCATGATAAATGATTTGCATTTGATACATTCAGTCTAATATACTGTCACAAAATATCTGCTAAATTGGGTATTACTCCTGTACCAGTCAACCGATTTGGTCAAAATTCAATAGGTCTCTTCCCATGGACGTTATAAATGCGTATAGCAAGTTTCAAGAAAATCCGATAAAGCGTATTTGAGTTATCGCACAGACACACGGACAGACAGACCGATAGACATTTTCCCGGTCACCACACAACCTCAGGAAGTACCATTCTGGCACTTAATAAATTTACAAACATCTGACTGCATTGGAGTCAAGGGCCTCATTGATTAGCAGAGCGGCTTTGTAGTATAGTCATGATTTCCCACTTAAAAAGCATGTGACGTTTATTTAGTCGTTAATCCGGCACAGGTCAACCGATTTGGTCCAAAATAAATAAACTTCTTACCATGGACGTTATTAATGCGTATACCAAGTTTCATGAAAATATGACAAAGCGTATTTGAGTTATTGAAAATTGTAAACATATAAGCCTAGTCCAGTCAATAAAAGTCGAAAAACTATTAACCCTACAGAAATATGATTCAGATCAGTTTTGTAGGAAATTTTATGTAGTTTAATTTTGCACATAAACAGTTTTTTTTTGCTAGAACCCAGTTTTTTTTATATTTAGGGGAAACTGGGGACTTTTAGTAAATTGTTCAGGACACTTTTTGCTAGAACCCATAATTTTTTGGATTATTAGGGAAAACTGAGAGAAACGACATTTAAACGTGCCCATCTTTCCCTAGATGTTCTTCAATCATTTGAGAGCAAAATGGTTATGTAAGGCTATGAGCAATCTGCAAGTGAAACCATCTGTGGGCTATAAGCTTAAAATCAAAGAAAAAAAATCTGTAGAATAAATGGTTTCCGTAAATAATAAACATAATACCTGGATAAAAATCCTCACGTTTTACATCATAGTTTACTCTATTAGTCTTATATTTCTGCTTTAAACAGTTATTCGACGTGACGTATTAATTACGTCAGTAACTGGGAAAAGGATATGGTGCAACGCAGGTATTACTAATGCTTCTGATGGCTGATATCAAAATCTTAAAGAAATTTGGGTAGGATGTATCGGGATCGCATCCTCAGGATACGTGAAACGTCTTGTGCATGCTGTCTAAATCTAGCTGCTCCGGATGTTACGATTTATTTTCATACTTCTCGCATATTATGGTCAACTATGTAGTTAACATTGATATCCATGATTTAATACACTTTTTTGCACGACTTAACTAATTAGTGGTACTTACGAATGTTGTTGCCGTGGATCGTAAGTTGACATTCCCGCACGCAATCTTGTTGCTATGGAAACAAAACAAATTTCCATGCGGTAAGAGTTTCCGTGCGGTAAGAATTTACTTACGCCACACATCATAATACAAGCCTTTATGGACAAGCCCCCCCCAGGACAAATATTAGGTTCCCATAACAACCAACACATGCGAATCACTTTCTGAAATATAACATCCATCTTCAATAGTGGATATACATAATATGTTCAGCTAATATCTCAATTAAAATAAATAAATTGATATAAATAATCATTGTGCAAAAAATAACATGCAATACTCGTGCCGTAAGCGCATAACGGATCTCGGAAATTGAAAAAACTCGGCGCAAGCGCCTCGTTTTTTCAAAATCTTTCCTCGATCCGTATGCACCGCTTACGGCACTTGTATCGCAATATACTATTTCCGTTAAATTTTTACAAGCAGAATACAAAGTCGCTTCTCGTATGTTATACCGGTAACTTAAAATTTAGTTTTAATGCAGCCAAAATTAACATACATTTTATGTTAAATATGTAGAGGGTAAATGTGCCGATGTACTTGCTTCTCCAACGTTATAGCTTCTATTTTGTTAATTTAAAATTTATAGAGCTATAATCTAACATACATTCCAAGTTAAATTTGTATAGGCCTATCTAAATCAAAGCATGACATACTTACAAAGATCTGACTGCATTATAGTAAAATATAATATTCGTGTCCACCTTATACCCTCATTTAATTAATAATATTCTATGGTTTGCCTTGAACTCCAGTTTATTCTTGAAGTATAAAATTTGTCTTATATTATAATTCACAGAGTACCCTGGTTTAAAATTATAAAATTATTTCTTGTTGAATTAGGCCTGATTTTCTTTTTTGCGTCTTTGATTTTAAAATTTCCAACAAAATATACCTGCTAAAATGTTTTTTGGCCTATTTCTTATGTATGAATATTAATAGTATATTAATAGTATATTGCGATACAAGTGCCGTAAGGCACGTTTACGGGTCGAGGAAACAAGATTGAAAACCCGAGGCGCAGCCGAGGGTTTTTAAGTTTTCGAGACCCGTAAATGCCTTTACGGCCCGTGTGTTGCATGCTATTTTTTGCACGATGATTATTTATATAAATTTAATTATATTAATCGTGATATTACCTGAAAATATTATGTAAATACATTCTTGAAAATAGATGTTTATTTCAGAAAGTGATTCGCATGTGTTTGTTGTTATGGGAACCGAATATTTGTCCTGGGGGCCGTGCCCATAAAGGCTTGTATTATGAAGTGTATCGTAATGAATTATGACGTGGCGCTTGGGCCGTAAGTAATTTAACCTCATCGCAACGCCCTTAGCAACACGATTGTGTGGGAATGTCAACTTACGATCCATGTAAACAACTTTCGTAAGTAACACTTACTAGCTAAGGAGTGCAAAAAAACATTAAAAGTCACTTAAAAAACAGTGTGTTATAAGTGTATATGTGCCTTTGTCTTTCTTTTTAAAGGTAATATCTATATTACCAGTCGAGAATGTATAAAACGTTGTGTCAACATATTATCACTTTCTCTATTTACTAACTGTCTGTTTTCATATAGTTCACTGTACTTGAGTTCTTGAAATTGTACAGTTCTGCTCTTGTAAACTATGATATGTTGACAGGCTTTACTCGCAGGTAGTTAAACGGTATCATCCAAGTATTGTGTTGACTCACAGTAGAGATTGATTTCGGCTTGATAAAAGCCATCTTCAGCCTTATAAGGTGGACACGAATATCATATTTTACTGTAACACCACCCTCATTGGAAAAATAAAGTTCATTAAGGGGATCCCGAATCAGATTTTGGCCCAAAAATTGCTTTCGTATTTTCATTTATTAAAAATATCTTCAAAATGAGGTATAAATCATTGCTGAAATGTAAGTCTAAATATTTTAAATTTTTTTTTTTAAAATGTCGTGCATGGAAGGTGAACCAAGATATGGGCCTGGCTTATTTTGATATTCCAACTTCCGTAAGTTTCTTTTTTCCAATTATTTAATGTACCTTTTCTCAATTTCTACTACATATAAGGTCTTGAAATTTTCACAGTTTATCACAGTTTGTGCATATACTGAAGCTCTCAAAATTACATATTTCAATTTTGTAATCACTTTAATGAGAATTATATGTTGTAAGATGTAGAGAAAAAAGTTAATACAGTATAGTAAAAAATTATAATTTATTGAACCTGAAGGCTAAATTTAAATATCTAAGCTTTAGTATATAGCCAAAGTACGTAACTATAACGAAAATTTTCATATGTCTGTCAAGGATAGTTTTGGAGAAAAGCTACATGGAATATTCATGATTTAACATTGTAAGGCTAGGGTATTTCGGGTCCCCTTAATACATTATAGTAAACGCCCTCTCAATTCAGTACCAAGAACGGAATAAAAGTACTGAGGTCGAAGTTTCTACATTCATTTATCCAGAATTCACTTATTTTCGTTATATTCTATTTTAACTACCCCCCCCCCAAACTGTTTTAAAGAAGTCTACACGTCACACAAATTAAACATACTTCATTTTGCACGCCCATTAATTCCAACTTTAAAATCTGAAAAATGAGATGACTAACCTTCAATCAGCAAAATACCTCAGTTTCTAGACTACCGAAATGACCGTTTTAGCAACCGTTTATTGAGGCCAAGGACCGCAACGTTGACCATCAGCCAAACCATTGAGAGCATTTACAAAACAAACACAGAAATGTCTAAGAACCTTCACAGTTGAACTCCTATTTTTGAATGAAGGTTCGTAAGAGTGATCTTGATAGGTGACAATCACAAATGTACTGTACAGTGGCTAAGTTAGTTTTTCATTTAGGATTTCAAATTAAGACCACTTCGTTATTACAAAACCTCGAAAGTTCTGAAACTTACTTAATACATATACTAAATATTTAGCTTACCCAAATGAGATCATTTACTTCTCTATAATAATGTGCAGCACATTTTGAAAAAGAACACCCGTCAATTCCAACAAAATTCTAATATTGGCGGTAGTTTTACAATCACATCGGCATTTTTAGATTATTTCAGTGAAGAGAGGAGCTTTTGTACGTACAAATCGTTACTTCAGACAACAGACAATCGTTTTTATTTGAGAATCTCCGCCAATGTTCATAGGTCATTTTAATTCAGGTTTATTGTAAACACCACAGCAGTTTGTCTTGTAGCAATAAATATTTTTATATTTATTTTTAAATGGGTCGTATTTGTTAGGGAAAATTTGATGGGCATGCCAGTTCAGAAAGAATTCCTTTTTCGCTAAGGGTGTCCAAGTAGTATAAATTTACTTAGGCCTACTTCTTTAGTAACAAAATAAGTGTGTTTTATAATTATTGTAAATTTAAATGTATCACACTGTCGTCCATTAAATTGCTATTAGAAATTCATTCTTAAAAACATCTAATTATAAGTAGACTAATAATGGTAAATTTATTGGTCCTTTTAAAATTTCGTGTCTTTTTCACTATTTTTAAGTCATAAATGCATTTTTTACTTCGCATTTTTCACTATTTGATGACCATTAAATGCCTTTCCCTAATATTCGTAATAAGGATAATAACAGGAATAGTAATAATAATAATAATAATAATAATAATAATAATAATAATAATAATAATAATGATAATGATAATGATAATGATAATGATAATGATAATAATAATAATAATAATAATAATAATAATAATAATAATAATAATAATAATAATAATAATAATATCAAATTCCCGGAAAACTATCTTCCTTTTGTAAGTTGGGTATGAATAACTTCAAAGCAACATGAACCAAAATATTACAATGTTAAAAGAAAGGCGTTGGAGCATTAAGAATAAATCAGGCAGATGAAAGAGAACTGAACTGACAAAATGTCATCACTTCCGCCAACTGTTCTTCACACTTTAACATTTGAAACCCGGGTCCGCAGAGCATCCTTTGAGAAACAGTTATACATAAGCATTCTTCAGTAACATGTGAGCATACTTCAAGATGCAGCTTCTCGCTTCCTGTTTTTGCAGTGCAACAGATGTTTCAACCAAGTACAAGAGGCTTTTGTATGCGTTTTGTGCAATTACGCGTGAATTACGCACAGGAGGAAACCCTATGATGGTGCGGGGGGAATTTTGTACAACGCATAGGAAAACACACGTGGGCCTCCCCAGCAGACACGTGCGTGTGCCATAATGTTGTAAAGATTCGAAAGAATGAAGGGTGAGATTAATTAATTATGAGGAACAATTTTCTCTCCCTCTCTTTTAGGTTAGGGTTGTAACTGTCATGAGGTGAGTTACCCATGAGTAATATAGAAATGTACTCAAATTACTTGGCCTGGATGTTTGTGTAATCCTGTCCCAACATATTTCAAATCACAGTACAGTAGTCTGCCTAGCTATTAAAAATAAAAAATAAAAAAAGTCAGAATTACGAAGTTACACGATAAAGCCTGTGGTAGGTCTACAGAAAACGATTCCTTATCTAATATATTTGAGCTAGTGTTTCCGTATAAAAAAGTAAAGAATTCCCTATGCAGGCCATGGGGGCCCAGAGGGTTCCAGGAGGTTGAGGCTCTCAGATTTTAGACATTCGGAACATGAAGGTGGTGAGGTTGTCAGCTTTACGCACAGGCCGCCTTTACCCCCAGGAGTGTGATCAAGTTATAGTCAGTTGTTACCATTCGTTTTTGGTCAAACACATCCAACTATATTAAGTGGGAAATTAAACCTCACTTCATGTTAGTTGCTTATAATCATTTAGTTTATAGATTTATGTGTCAACAAAATTTCCAGAGGTTAGTAACGGCCCTGCCCTGCCCTGCCCCCCCCCCCTCCTTTCGGACGGCCATGATCACCTCATTCCACATTAATTGAGAGTTCACAATCTATGTGTTCCATATGTGAAGGCATGGCTGCGAAAGGGGGCGTTCAGTTGATATAACAGTTTGTCGGAAACGTGAGACCGCTGAATTTGACACCCAATACGATTCCATTTGGCAATTGCTAAATAACAAATAGAGTTCCTGTAACTAAATCGCTGCTTCTTACCAGAGAAGCATTAACTCCGCAATAGCTTTTGGTCAAACTATTCTACCATAATCCAGAACAGATTTTGAATAAAATAGAGTGACAAGATTTGTGAGACATTCTTCTGAAACATATATTCCGTTTGCTTTGCTAATGTTTCAAATGGGCAATTTATCGTGGAAGCTAATTCTGTCATGCATAAAAATAAAATTACTTATTGTTTGGGTTTGATTTTAGATGAATAAAATCATTTTCCTCCAGTGATAAAACTCCCTGAAATGAGATATGACTAGAGAATTCAAGGTTTCAATAATGATGAAAAAGACAAAATAAATTATATTACTTATTAATTCAGAGAGCTGTCACTGCTTAACGTATTTATAGGTTGTGTTCTCTGAAGAACCACAGTGGAAATAAAATATTACTGTTCAGAGTAAGTGTCAAATAACTCTTACATTTAAAAAACAGTACACCTGGAATTAACGTTAACTCCTTAAGGGAATAATGATATTGAATTTCTGATTTTTTCTCTCTTTCTTTCTTTGCCATTTAAGCAACCCAAGCCGCCCGGGCCTTACAGGGCCGCGACCTGTCGGGAGAGGGATTATCTTTGGATCACATAGTCCTACATACTTTTTTGACCAGACAAGGACATTGGAGGGACTCCCCGGATGAGTGATCAGCCCAATGCCAGGGCCACCTCCGAGACAACACGAACACATAGGACGAGATACACCATTCACACACACACACACACACACATTCCAAACAAGTCAAGGATGGGATGAAGTTGATAATGACGGCCAGATATCCGGAGACCACAAGGGCCTAAAGTTACCAGATATTTGTCTCACAGGTGAGAAAAAACCCCAGAAAAATAAACCCACCTAGATAACTTGTCCCGACCGGGAATCGAAACCGGGCCCGCTGCGTGAGAGGAGCGAACGCATCCCCTACGCCACAGCCGTGAACTTTCAAAAATACAACACCTGGAATGAACTTTAACTCCTTAAGGGGAATAATGATATTGAATTTCTGATTATTTTTTAAACATGCTTATTGTAAATTAGTAGCTGTTGCCGATGCTTCGCTCGCGTGAATTTCGTAATTTCATAGAAACAATCCTTCGGTATTTCAATCCTAGTTTTTTACTAATTTCGTAAAATTATTGACTAATGTTGTAAATGAGAAATCGTAAGAATTGCAATGTTACTCCATATAAACTTTAAACCCCTTATGACCACTTTGCGTTTTTAAACCTCAGAGAGGTTGAATTTTGCGAAATGCTCAAGTATGCATAATTATTTGGGTTTTAGAGTAAATTATGCTATGATTCAATAAAATCTTGGTCATAAAGTATGTTTTCCAGTTAGAATCCTTTATTTCTTCTTTTCGCCCAGTTAGGGGTTGATTCCAAAGAAATCAAAATACAGTAGAGCCTCGTTAATTCGAGCCCCGGTATTTCGAGGTTCCGTGTAATTCGAGGTGGTCTTAAGAAAATTAAATTTTCCATAAAACTAGAGTAAAATCCCGTTTTTATACGGTGTCCGCATGTAAGTTTTTACGCACTTCCGAATGTATTACATTTTGAGCTCTCTTTCAATTTTTCCATGCACAAAAATGTAGGTAAAACTGTCCCACTTAATACATACAGGCGTAACACAGATATGTAGGCCCACTATATTGTAGGCCCACTATATTGTTTATTTATTTATTTTTAAACCATTATTGTGCTCATTAAACAATTATTTATGAATTACCCATTGTCTTAGTGATTTTCCGTATAAACCGAGTTTTTTGTAATCCGAGGTATAGTGCAGTTGCTCAATGGATGGCCAGTCGGCTTCAAAGGTTTCGGCGTTTCTTTATGTTAATTGATCTGACTAAATCGGTCTTGGGCTTCCACTATCCAAAACAAAAGCAACGTTGCAATATTCTCTCATTGTTACCACTGACCTCAGTTCTTCCTTCGCTTTATTCAATTCACACGTGTTATTGTTTACTGTAACTTGATCTTGCAACCTTGCATTTCACTCCATGCGGAGTAGACGAGTAGCTGTCAAAATCGCCACAGGACATTCTTAGATTTTGATTGGCTGGGGTAGCTAGCTGATTGGTGCGGTAAAACTAAGATAATGGGTTGAGCTGTCGGCAAACTTTTCCTCCTAACGAAAGGAACCCGCCTGGGTATGCAATGAGTAACTGGAATATAGCCTCAGCCCCAATTATCTCGAATTATCGGGGTTCTACTGTACACGTTAAATTATCTATGTGTTGGAGTATCAACCTTCACCAAGTTTTAAGTCAACAGATCCGTTAAATAACGTTACTCCTTATAAACTCTGAACCCCTTTATGGCCCCTTTGTTTATAAACTTTGTAGGGGTTGAATTTTGGAAATACATAAGTGCGTGTTTAATTAAATTTGTTGTAGAGTATTTATGCTAAGTTTCAAGAAAATCAGAGCAAACAAACTTTTTCATCCCCTTAGGTGTTGATTATTTTAAAAGGAGAGTTTAATGGAGGAGTGGACTTTCAAAACGCAGTTATTGCACAACTTTTTGTTTGACAGAAAACGCAAAAGACTACTGTACGAAAACTAAAAACGTCAACATGAATGTATTTTGACTAGGAGGTGCCCGTTGCTTCGCCCACGATAATTCATTTAAAAATTAAGAGTATAATAATTATTAAAGCATTATATTTATTAACACTTGCACGCGAATCATTCATAAACTAAGCCATTAATAATAATAATGAAACAGCTAAAATTCCGGTTACAGAGTACATTCTAAAATTAGAAAGCGCCCCCTGGGAAAACTATATCAGAATCGATTATGCAGTTCCAAAGAAACCTGTGAACACATAATACGTATTGTTTCTCAACTGTTTTTTGACATGAATATGATGTGAATTTTATTTTATCAATTCAGTGTTATTTTCAGAAATTATATAATGTTTCAAGGGAAGGAATGGTTTGTTTGGATTATTATCAGCGATATTTCAAGAGTTAAACCATCAATATTTTACTGCTGGTGCCCCCGATGCTTCGCCCGCCATGATTCATTGACTCCACGATTTTTAAGAAATTTACACTGGTAGATTATTAAAACTGTTTGTGGTTCAGAGCTATGAAAATTGTAAGTAAAAATAAAATTAGAATATTTGTTCATTGTGTTCATTTCACTTAGACCTTATATAATAGCGGTTTACCTAATTTTGTAGTCGTCATGAAAGTTTACACTGCGAGAGACGAACATCGACGAGTATACCCGATGTCTCACGAAGCGGGCGAGCGAGCAAGCACGCTATTTAGGGCCGTTGAATTGTATAAGTAGATGGTTAATTAGAGAAAAAAACAATTATATTAATAGTCAGTATTTGAAAATCTCACATTTATATTTTGGATGATATGGCGGGAAATGTCATGGACAAACTGCGTTTTGTTTGGGAAAATAGGAGAAAATGGATTTTGAACGTGGAAATGAAAAGGATTTGAGATTTATAGTACTGTTTTATATTCTCAATATACTTCTTATTACATTTTAACTACAAGACTCTTCTTTATATATTTTTATGTTATTATTATTATTATTATTATTATTATTATTATTTTTATTTTTTAGTTTTTTAGTTTTAGAGTTACATATTTGAATATTCAGTTGTGGAAGCATTAAAACTTTTGTATTTTACCCCTGCCACCTGACATATCTCCATTATTGTGTATGAAAGTGACAAAAAAGCGTTTTGATTGTCAAGTGGCGAAGGACTAACAGCGTTTTGAATGTCCATACTAACTTCAGACCTCTGTAACTACCAGAAAAATAGCATTTTGATGATGGAGTCACGTTCATAATGTAGAGTGATAAATATACAATTATATGCCACCAATAACTCATTTTCGAAAAATTGTGGACAAACAGCGTTTTGAATGTCCACTCCTCAATGATTTCTATTTAGAAGTACTTTTATCAACTTTTAAGTCAGTAGAACTATAGCGAGACAAGTTAAAAGAACAATATGCGCAGAAGCGCAAGCCGAAGCAAGTGGCGCAGGAACTAGAACTAAAGGCATTGTCGATGGTCAGCCCGATTATCCACGCATTTGTCGTTTAACTTGTCGCACTATAGGCCTATTAAATAATAATGTTCTGCCATATAAACTTTTAATCCCTCTATGACCATCGGGTTGAGTTTTGAAAAATCCCTTCTTGATGAATCTACATTACGAAATGAAACTACTGATTAAATGACATGCTTACAGCTTCAGCGGTTTCAGCTGTGCGATAATAAAGTCAGTCAGTCCGGATAAGTTACTATATATAAATATATATTATTTCTTAGTATCTAAAAATTGTCTTTGTTAGGAACTTATCATTTCATCTCCAGTGTTAACAAAGGGAGATAACATTTTTGAAATAATAATTGATATGGATCGATCACTTGCTATTATCGAAAAAAAATACAGATCGAAAGATTAAAATATGTAAAACATTTGAAGTACGGTTTACTCCTATCACTTATTATTAGTTCTGCATTGACACTGCAGATTCCTATCTAATTTAGTTTGAAAATCAACGGAGAATCAACTGAAAGATGAACGACTTTTGGGAGTGCAATATTTCGCTCCTAAGGTTAGGCCTAATCAAAATGAAAGTGTAAGTTTTAAGGCAGGGGAGGACAGAAGGTAGCTCTGTGACGTCATTACAGACTGCTCTTCCTTCATGCGGTACGATTTCTGCGAGTAATTTGTGAAATATAGGCACCATTTGACGGGGGGGGGGAAAGAGGGGCATTAGTATCTCGGCAGGGGGAGCGCTCTTGCTTGACGTCACACACAGTGACTTGTCGTGCACTTCCTTCACAAACGTCATCACTAGACTAAGCTGTCTTCCCCTGTTTTAAGGCTTTTGTCCTCATGCCTACACACGAATCTCAGTTAGGCTTAAGACTTTTTTTAACATAGTGTTCTATGGAATTACACAAACTAATCATTTGAATTTTTTTTAAGGTAGTGTCTTGTAGATTTCATATATATACTTGAATGTAGCCGTTTAAAGATGGCTACAGTATTTGAAGGGGATGCACTTTTGTTGGCTGCTATCGTATAAAATGGGAAAATAGGAGAATATGGAGACGTGACTTTGAAATATAGGGGAAAATGCAAGGTGAATTTTATTTGATTGAAAAAATATACAGAATTGATGAAATTATAAGTAACTTCGGCCGGTAAGAAATGGAATACATAGAGCTGTAGAATATATAAGTAGATTAAGATTATTAGAAAATATATCTGGTAGGCCTATGGGAAGTAGTTTGTGAAAATTATTGATCATAAGATTAAATTGATCACTTACCAATAGATAGACATTGAATTTTGATTATACAGAGTAATGTAGACACCTTATCACTTACACATCTCCTTCAAGTGATGTAAGAGTTGTTTGGTTCAATGTAGACAAGATAATATGCGTTCAACGTACTATTATCACATGACATAGTCACCCCGGCGTTTCTTATCACATAAAAGCGCCGGGATTTTCCTGTAAATATTTTATTAGGCCACGATGGTGGCGGATTATGGAATTAAACAGAAAGTTAGATGTAAATGGAAAATACAGTAGAAAAACAATGTGGGAGACAAATACGACGAAGACGATGGAGAAAAATTAGAAGGGACAGAAAGTGCTTAACAGTTTGTTTCCTGCTGACCATATGTTCGAATTCCGCATGTACCAAAATATCAGGTTGGCCGTTTCTGCAGACATCTTTGAACGAAAGAATAGTAAAGATAAAAATTTGACACCGAACTGGAACCCGCCACATTTAGCTGAACGTGCTAACATTTTATCAACTGAGCTAGCCATTGTTCGTAACGTGGTTACAGATATATGAAAGGAAGTGCGCATAAACATGCATAGATAATGTTTTAAAGGAGTCAAATTAGTTTTGGCTGTATTTCTTTAAGGATTTCACTCTCTTTTGGCACTTGAGTATATGGTATCTGTCACAAAATCGCTTTTACCTTCTCTAATGAGTTTAGATCGTTTACACTCAATTTTTTCCAGATTATCTCCAGTCCATAGCTGAGAATTGGGACAATGTTGGCTTGGAACAGGAATAAGGCCGTTTCAAGTGACAAGGCCGTGATGTTTTTGATTGTATATATGGCTCTGATTGCTGCTGAGGTTCTGTCTTGGATATGTATTCTGAAGGAGCTTGCAGACGTCTGTAGCGTGACTCCTAGGTACTTGAAGGAGTTGACGATTTCAAGTGGTTCACCTTTGTATGTTAATTTGTCCTCTGGCTTGGGTCTCCCACCTTTTCTGAAAGTCATTTGAACTGTCTTTTTTCTGTTTACAGAGAAGTGATTTCTGTCAGCCCATTTTGTCAGGGCGTCTAGGGCACACTTCAGGTCCTGCCAGTTTGGGGAGAATAGGGCCATGTCGTCTGCATACATCAGTAGTGTGGTTTCCTTGGAATGCTGCCGGATTGCGTCAGTGATGTCGGATGTTGCCACTTTGAATAGTAATGGGCTGATTGGAACCCCTTGGAGAAATCCAGTTGTCTGTCTGATTTTTCCAGAAGAGGTCACTGAGTCATTGATGGTGACTATGTTGTAGGCTAGGATGCTGCGTATGAGTTTGGTTTCTGGGTTGTCTTGTGTGGTTAGAGCTTCTAGCTTCTTCATCAATATGTCTCGGTCCAGCATGTCGAAGGCTTTGGTGTAGTCTATAAACACACAGTGAAGTTTCCCTTCGGCAGCTGTAACGAGTCTTCTATTGTGTTTATCAGAGTGTTTACTGCTTGGAGTGTGTTCTTGCCTTTCCTGAATCCAAACTGTTCTTCAGGTATGTGTTCGTCTATTCTCTTTGACAACCTTGTATTCAGGATCGTCGTGAGGATTTTGAAGCCTGTATTCTCCAGTACTATCCCTCTGTATGAATTTGGATCTCTGGTGTCTCCTTTGCCTTTGAATAATGTTTTGATTTTAGAGTGTCTCCATCTTTCTGGTATGTTGCCAGTTTTTATACATTTGTTTATTAAGGAGGTCCATGTGTCCAGGAGGGCTTCTGTAGACTGCTTTATATGTTCTGGGTATATTCCATCTGGGCCGCTTGCTTTTTCATTACGCATTACGCATGCTTGCGATGGCTTCTTTTACTTCCTCTTTGGTGACCGTTTCTGCATTGACCGACATTTGACTGAGCAGGTTGGGCGCAGCGCTTGTGTCAGCCGAGCAAGCTTGTTTGGAGTTAAGAAGGCGCGAGAAGTGTTTTTCCCAATCTTCTATATGAATTCCCTTGGTGATTGCGGTCGGATGCTTCGTTTGGGCTGAGAATGGGTTTCTTATTGCTTCTTCTGCCGCATTCCTTCCTTCTTGTTCTATGCAGTTTGTTCTTGTTGTCTTTAACAGCTGCTTGTATCTCCTGCGTTCCTCCGCATAGAAGAGAATGTTCTCCTCGGTGCGTGCAGATTTTAGAAGTTGTAGTGCATTGAGTGTCTTCCTTCGTGCTTCGTAGCATTCTCTGTTGAACCACTTTTTCGACTTCCTAGGCGTGCAGCGTAAGGTGGCTTTGTCGATAAATCTACCCTTAATGGCTAATTTAGTTGGTAGAGCGTCAAGTATATATCCTATGCAGGTCACCACGTTGATTGGAAATACTCTCTTTATAATGGCGCCAGAAATCAAACTGGCTATAAAATGAACTGCCAGCTGATTATGCCCAACCCTGCGGACGGAATCATTGCTCGGAACTAGGCCATGAAGTGTAAGGTTTATTCATCATCATAATTGGAATTTAGAAAGATTCGCCCTGTATTAGTTGGGCCGCGAGAAATCAAACTGGCTATAAGCCGAACTGCCAGCTGACTCTGCCCAACCCTGCGGACGGAATCAATGTTCGGAGCTAGGCCATGAAGTGTAAGGTTTATTCACCATCCAAGTCACATATTAGAATTTGGAAAGATTCGTCCTGTATTAGTTGGGCCGCGAGAAACCAAACTGGCTACGAGCTGCCCTGCCAGCTGATTCTGCCCAACCCTGCGGACGGAATCAATGTTCGGAGCTAGGCCCTGAAGTTTAAGGTTTATTCACCATCCAAGTCACATATTAGAATTTGGAAAGATTCGTCCTGTATTAGTTGGGCCGCGAGAAACCAAACTAGCTACGAGCTGCCCTGCCAGCTGATTCTGTCCAACCCTGCGGACGGAATCAATGCTCGGAGCTAGGCCATGAAATGTAAGGTTTATTCACCATTCGAGTTAAAACTTGGAATTTGGAAAGATTTGTCCTGTACTAGTTGGGCCGCGAAAAACGAAATTGGCTATAAGCTGCCCTGCCTGCTGACTTTCCCTACCATGCGGACGGAATCAGGCCATGGAATTAAAAGTTTATTCTCTCTCAAAGTAAAAACATGGAATTTGGAAAGATATAAGCAACATCGAATGATATTCTAGCAGTTATAGCTAGAGACATTCCAGCGGATTTGCTAGGAAAAGGCTAACATCTAAAGAGTTAGATAACATCTTCAAATGAGGACTGGATAAATAAAAAACATGCCCGAAATTTATGACACACAGAACTGAAAGGAGATATCTGTGAAATACACTGGAGGCATGCTCCAAGGGTCTAATCACGAAGGATTACTTTCACAGCGTTCGAGTTAAACTCAAACTGAAACATGAAGAGACATTTACGCGACAACATAGATCATCTCGGGGCACGGATACTTCACAGCAAACCTGACGGGGGACTACCTCTGCTACTGTGAAGACTATGAACCCGATACCATGTACCATGCACTGTATACGTGTGTAAGATGTAGAGAGACACAACGGAATCTTAACCAGGTGGCAACGCAAGCAGGAGAAAGATGACCCCCAGAAATCAATGAAATCAGCGAGAGAAGCATTTCAAGACTTTGCGACACATGCAATATGTGCTAGAAAGCAACAGGAAATAGCTAAGAAAACCAGAATGGAGACTAAGTGATAGTGAGCCGCTCAGGCTCCTGGGGAAAACACAGTACAAAGTGAGCAATTGCTCAAAGTGCACGGGCCACTATGAATGAACCCTCTTAGTAGCCAATCCGAGAGAGGTTTTCTCTGGGTTTTCCTCAGGTGAATACCTAGAAAGATGACTGAACATAGAGAAAATGTACAATTCTGTCAGTGCTGAAGTAAACAGTCAGCTCAACACATATTTCCCCGTTCATTTAGGAAACACAAGAACGAAATATGGAGCAATTGAACAGATGCGCTGGAAAGATACTGGGATCGGAGTATGGCCTATGATCGAGGGCTCCAGTGGTGGTGGTAGGCCAAAAAGATAGTTGCGGGGAATCAGACTGGCTGTAAGCTGACTCTGGCCAACCCCGCGGACAAAATTTATTAATGTTCGGAATTAGGTCACGGAGAGCCAGGTTTATGGATCTGGTGAGAGAAAGGACCCCGCCGATGCAAATTATAAATCGAAAGATGCATGATAGAACAGATTATGACACCTACTTAAGGCTCAAAATTTAGCAGAAATGGCATTTTACAGGCAGGGGTCAAGAAACATTCGAACAAAGCAGCCAAAGATTTCTGTATCATTAAATGACCTAATATGGAATAAAATATCAGGAGCTGTAAATCCGTAGACCGTCCTCATATATGCATCAGAAAAAAGAACTTCTATTAGGAGATTTTTGCTCTTTGGATTCAATTTTTCCTGTTACTGCATAAAATCTTCCCGGACATGGCCGCCACTGACTTCTAACAACATTATAATAAAACTGATTATTCATGATTTGGGTAAGGTTCATGGATGTATAGTTCATTTTAATAGTTTCATTTCGAATTTGTATGCCCATATGGCAGCATAAGATTTATTTTATTCGTTTAAATATTTATATTTCTAACATTAAACAATATAATTAAGAATACACTTATGTAATTCCTGCAATTTATCTAAAAAGGGTGTCAGTGTGAATAGATAAGTAAGATAAGTTATGTTTTCATTATTTTACTGTTAAACAAATGATTTAAACAAAAGGTCTATAAAAAGTTAGTCACTATAAAACTTCATAATTTGTTAAAAATGTTCCTATTAAAGTAAATTATACATTGTTTGGTGTCATTTTTATTCTAATTATGTGTAGAATTGATATATAACAAACATTTTAAGATAAAATGACATCTTCAAAAAATCTAAGATTGACTGGTTGAAGTAGACTAGGTGACTCATGGGGCGGAAATTACGGTTGGTCCTAATCTCCTGCGCTTGTAAATGTGAGGGTGCTTGCGGGTGAAGGAACCTACTTGGTCTCAACCGCCATCCCTATTTCCTAAGGGTATAGCAGTTGCAGGGTTGCCAGATCAGAAACGTAAAACAGTCGTACCAACAACTGAAATTAGTCGTACGCTAGTTAAAATCGTCGTACACTTTGCGAATTGTCAGGATGATGATTGTAATAATAATAATAATAATAATAATAATAATAATAATAATAATAATAATAATAATAATAATAATTGCCAAGTCTGGTACTCTGTACAGACATTAATTTTTTCTATAAATGGTCGTTAAAATTTGCTTTTGTAAGTTCTATAACGTGCTACTGCTCCACTAACGCATGCTGACTTTGTTGTTCACCGCTACTACTCAGCTAACTGGTCTCTCGTAACTGTATACATATACCCATTAGGGAGAAATAAATAATAATAATAATAATAATAATAATAATAATAATATATTAATACATTACAAACCATAAGAAAGTAAGATTTCCAAATATTATTTAAAGAAATGTATACAGCCACTTTTGATATGCACGTGTTAACACTATACTATTAATAATAATAATCATATGATTATTATGTTTGGTCAAAAAAACAAAAACAAAAGGCCAGCTGCTCTTTATCGGTATAATTTCTTTAGAGGTTTGGATTGCTTCGTTTTGCACACGTGCGGCTAAAATATAAAATATTTGGAGAAGAATAATGAGAGAAGTAGCAATTTAACAATACAACAGTACAACTTAAGGGACGTGCAGCACCGGCACATGAAAGCCTGTAATGGACTGAGTTTTATTTGACAATGGCTATTATAATATTCTGCCATTCAATTAGCAACATGTAGGCATATACAAAAAACAAACTTCATGTTTATCCAAATTGAAAATTCTATTAGATTGCTAAAACATTGAAGTAGAAATGCTAATATTAAAAATACCCGTATGAATAGGCATACGACACATGGTTGCGTCGTACGTCGTACAAATCTATGAAATAGTCGTATGTGTACCAGTGGCGTAGCAAGCTTAGGTGGTATCCGGTGCGGAAAATTTCTTGTCACCCCCCCCCCCATTTGAATTATTAAAAGATGGAACAGTTCCAAGTGTTATTTTTTGGATTGTCAAAGGTAATCCCACGAGAGTTTAAGAGTTTATCGATAGATGCAGTTGCAGCGAATTTATCTGATGTAACTCGTAAACTCAACGGATTATGCAAAATTAGTAATAATTATTTTGTTATATAAAAACAAAACTAAGCTCCGAAATCATGGCATACTATGAATCAACCATCCATAAAGCGATTCCAGTTACCATGTTGTCGCCATCTTGTAACCAGTGCTACCAATGGTGCATATAAGACATAGTTAACCTAATTCAGCCAATTTTGTTAGGATTAAGGAAAGACATACATATCAAGCACATTAAGTTATGCTGTACATTGTACATTGTACTGTTAAACGACAATAAATGCTATTATTATTATTATTATTATTATTATTATTATTATTATTATTATTAATATTATTATTATTAATATTATTACTATTATTATTATTATTATTATTATTATTAATCTAAAGTACGTTATAGACAGACAGATATACATTGTTTTCGTGAGCGACAGATTCACGAATTGTGGGTGTTACCGTTAATAAAAAGAACATCTAGGCCAAAATACACTCCCGAAATTGTGCAAAGTTTTATTTCTGGAGTGATTTTTTTATAATTTTTATTTTGTTTTCCAAGCAAAATCTCGAATTTTGGAAAGATTAATTTTTACAAAAGGACAAAATTTTGTATTTATGTCAGGTACCTTTCAAGATGTGAACCGAAGACTGGAGACAGGTTTCCTTATTTTTACATAAAGAAAGTTTTCTCGAAAACGGCTCTAACGATTTTCTTTAAATTTTGCACGTGGGTTGCTTATACTAAGAGCTAAAACTTTCATTTGAAAAACTTTTTCTAAATAATTCTCTGAAGGGTAGTTATAAGCCACCCATTCTGAATACGCGCTCTTTGCGCTCTTGCAACAGAAAATCGTACGAAAACAAAATTTTGTATTTGGGTTAGGTACCTTTTGGGGACGTGACACAAAGATTGGCGACGACTTTCTCTTATTTTTAAGGGGAGACTAACTTTTATTTGGGCAGAGGATGTTATGTGAATTATTCATAATTTTTTATGGGTTGATCATAATAAATTTCATAAACAAGTAATGTAACTATTTTACGGAACTGTATTATTAATAATCTATTCTTAAATATGAGCACATATTAGACTTCGGGGTAAACTCACATTCGAAGTTTATTTTCGTCAAAGTCATGACTGCCGCAGCGGGTAGAATTGGTTGCGGCTTGAGTGATATAAAGTATCAACGATTGTTGAAGTCTCATTTAAATTAATAAAACTGCAGATATAGAAGCATCGGCAGAAATAAACACCCCTCCCCCTAACCATAATATTATTCTTCGTATCTACACAGCGGCCAGTTCAGCCGCGTTTTATTATTATTACCTTTGTTGAATGCATTTAAAACTAAAAGAAGTTTCAATACGCATGTTGACTTGTAGAAAGTTGTTAAGCTTATTCAATTATTTTAAATAATATTATTTTCTTTAAATTCCCTTGAGCGATGTTTTACTTACAAAAACACATTTTTATTTTGTCACCCCCCGGGTGATGGCACCCGGGGCGGCCCGCACCCCCCTTCCTACGCCACTGATGTGTACGACTATAGTCGTACGTATGGCAACACTGAACAGTTGAGTAAATAATCGCAGGCGAAGATGCGGGCACCTGCTAGTTTGATTATAATTTATAAAAAAAAATTAATTAGTTACGAGAAAATGCAATTCATTTCTCCACATTGATAAGACATTTTCCCAAATAAAAATCACTCTCAACCTTTGAGATCATAAATTTATGCACTCCTAATAAAACATTCATCAACTGAAATCAACAGAGGGCACTAAGCTTGAAATCGATAGAAACAATTTCATTACATTAGCTGTTTTCTATAAATGCCAATCCTAGCACGCGGATAAACATCCTCACTTTTTACATAAAGTGTTGTGTTATTAGGAGTTAGGATTTACAGGTATGCGCCTTTCTTCGTATGGCAAATTAGAGCTCCCGTGAAAGAAACCACACAGTAAACATCTGTCTCTATTCCCTATAATATAAAGCCACATGGTAGGTAGACTGACTGACTGCTTATGACTGACTGACTGTGACTGACTGACTGTGACTGACTAACTGTGACTGACTAACTGTGACTGACTAACTGTGACTGACTAACTGTGACTGACTAACTGTGACTGACTGACTGACTCAACTCACTCACTCACTGACTCACTCACTGACTCACTCACTGACTCACTCACTGACTCACTCACTGACTCACTCACTGACTCACTCACTGACTCACTCACTGACTCACTCACTGACTTACTCACTGACTCACTGATTGATATTAATGTTTGCCCACTTCCAGATGAGCTAGAAACTTTAAATTTGGTACACCTATAGCTTTTAGGCTGTAAACCACAGGAAAATTACAAAAAGTATACATTTTTAATTTTTAGCCCTAAAAACCCCCGAAAGGGCTCGGTTTCCATGGCAACGGAATTATCAAACAGTGTTCCCATAGGGTTATAAAAGTTTAGAAATAAGGTAGTAGCCAATACAGCAGACTAAATACACGCACTCTTTCTCCCATAGATCTTTTAAAAAACCTTTCCCGAGAATCTAAGCGGGGGTTTGGGGGCGGAGTCCCGAATGAGCGAAGCGAGTTTCTATAAAAGCAGCTTTGTCGTGATTGACTGACTGAATAATTTGACAGAGAAGCAACGTAGAGCCTAAACTATAATAGGCAGCGACTTCAAATGTTGACAGTACCTTCGTTTCACAATGTAAATGCACACTAAGAAAGGATTTTGCAAAATTTTGATTTTTAATGCCAAAAAAATTCGAGACGATATAGCCTACCTTCCGTACTCCTATTAGCAAGACAGTATTGAATTTGTGAAATTAATTCAAATAGGTTGCTATCTTGATTCATTTGTTTAAGATTCGCCGAGATTTTATTTTTTAACATAGGTGGACAGGAGGGGATCATGAATGCATGTCTTAATGGGAAAACATTGAGCGATTTGGACAAAACACACTATGCAGGGGTTTTTGGGATAGGGGTCTCGAATCAGAGGTCTTTTTCCCCGGGCGGCGCGCTCTGTTCGTGAAATGTACATCGAAGCCGGATTGTTAGTTTTTTATATTATCAATCGTTATAATTTTTTATGCATAATTTGGGTAAAGTTCATGAATCTATGGTTCATTTTAATCGTTTCATTTCGAATTTGTATGCCCAAATGGCAGCATAATATTGGTTTTGTTCCTTTAATTACTTATATTTTTAACGTTAAACAATATAATTAAGATTACAATTATGTAAACACGATGCCAATGTCAATCATTATAACATTTTAATTACTTTTCTGTTTAATAAATTACTTAAACAAAACATCTAGCAGTTGAGTCAATAATCAAGAGCGAAGCCGCGGGACCTGTTAGTATATTTTCTATATTGAAGCATATTTCTATACAGTAAGTTCGCTATAGTGATTCCTGGAACACTATACAAAGGTGTCCCAAAATTAACGCAAGATTTGAATTTGGTGCCATTTGTGTAGTAAATTGATGGCAACCCTGGGAAAAAAAAATTGACAGCTGAGAGTTTAGGGTTAGGGTTAGATTTTAATTTGCCGCCATTTGTGCAGTAAATTGTTGGCAACCCTGAGAAAAAGAACAATTTGACAGCTGAGAGTTTAGGGTTAGTAAAAACAGAGCGTTACACGATACAACCATTAGATTTCTTTTTTATGGAGTTATTTGAAGTCAAAGGTCTATGTCAACAAGCCCACAATCACCCGAGCATTACAGGAGGAAATAAATTAAACGCTGCATCAACGAAATTCAGCCACATTTATGCAGAATGGTCATGGAAAATTTCGACAAAAGAGTGCGTTTATGCTAGCAAAGCCGTGGAGGCCATTTGCCCGATGTTTTATTCCATAAATAACCCTATCCTGTGTACTTATGATTCAATATAAAAAAAATAACAATATAAAGACTAAAACTGTTTTTTTTTTAATTTAATTCAAATCTTGCGTTAATTTTGGGACACACTATATTTCCTCAGTATTCCGTTTTGAAATTTCCATAGTACTAAAAAGGTAACGCACTCAACACAAGGTGATCGTATACGCATGTTGCGTGACGGAAGCTACAGTGAGTAGGGGAGGGCCAGATGATCATCACTTCTATAATAAATATTGCCATTAAGGGGAAGCGGGGTGGTAAAACACAGCACTTCGTGATCGTATCTTATTTTCTATGACTACTGAAATTTCCCCGATTGAAATACCAATGAATAGGATTGTTGTTCCTTTTGAATCTCTGTCAAGTATTCAGCAAATGGAGAGAAATCGGCATCTTCACACTCTAAGATTCAATGTAGCCTATAGCAGAATACAAACGATTACAAAGAAAAGTAAAAAGTTAGGGGAAAAATCAAATATAAGGTGCATCGTCGCATGAGACATATCCCGCCCTGACCCAATCTCAGTGAAGCACTTTCTTTTATACCACGATCTAGCTAATTCTTCGAGGATAAACAGGCTGACAAACCGTTGGGAACAAGGCAAACCTGTGGGTACAAGGCAATTACTCTCGCATTTTTAATATTTTGTACAAGGGGCACTCTCGAATTTTTAATACTTGGTACAAAGGGCACTCTCGCAGTTTTAATATTTGGTACGGTTGGGTAGGGATTTTGTGATAGGAGGGTACGCTATTAACACCATCAAATATGCGGACGACCTGGTGATTCTGGCAAAGAAACAAGAAATATTGCAAGGAATGATTGACAGGCTGGTGGAAACAGGAAGAAAGTATGGAATGGAAATCAACATAGGTAAATCGAAGGTGATGAGGATATCGAAGAGAGAAGAGCCGCTTCAAATTATCATGGGAAATCAAGAATTAGAGAACGTGAACCAGTTCAAATACTTAGGAAGTGTACTGACGAAAGATGCCTATTGCACCAAGGAGATAAGATCAAGAATTGCCATGGCCAAGAAAGCATTTATGAAGAAGAGAACTCTGCTAACTAGTAGTCTGAACCTAGAGCTACGTAAAAACCTGGTGAAGTGTTATATTTGGAGTATTGCTTTGTATGGATCAGAGACATGGACTTTGAGGAAATTAGAGAAGAAATATTTAGAAAGTTTTGAAATGTGGTGCTGGAGACAGATAGAAAATATAAAGTGGATGGACATGGTGACAAACGAAGAGGTTCTGAGTAGAGTGGGTGAGAAGAAGTCAATCATACACACAATTCGTCAGAGGAAAGCAAAGTGGGTTGGGCACATTCTCAGAAGGAACTGCTTATTACATGATGTCGTAGAAGGAAGATTGGAGGGTACAACTAGACTTGGAAGAAGAAGAATTCAGCTGTTGGACGATTTAAGGGAAAAGCGGAAATATTGGATGCTAAAGGAGGAAGAAGAGGATAGACAGTTTTGGAAAACAAAATTCGCGTACCAAGTTTGAAAACCTGCCGGAAGGCAGAATACTTACTACTACTACTACTACTACTACTACTACTACGGTTGGGAGTATCGGCGACAATATACAAGCATAGTTTGTCACCATGCTTTGCTAAGAAACAAAATGCTAATATCGAGTGGGCGGAGCTTGATGTGCACTTTGTATTTGTCTTTCGCCAGTTAGGGGAGAGTTCGGGGGCCGTTTATTAATGAACGCAGGAACAGTTGAACCACACTGCCCTAAAGCATACTAGGAAAAATTTTATGCCGTTTGGACGGATGCGACAGGTGCTCCTGACACCATTTTTAAACATCAGTACGCTTTCAAATGCATGCCAACTGTTGCCAGTGCAGCAAACTGTACTCGGCTGTTTTCTCGGATTCAATTTCAATGTTATTTTGCCACATTCCTCAAACAATAAGAGAGATACGGCTGTGAAATTGTTTCACAATGTACTTTACATTATGTGAAATAAAATGTGTAGTAAAATTTTATGTATAGGCCTAGTATTTAATAAACGAGTATATCATATGATCATTGATCAAACTTTTTTTCTTTCTTTTAGTTTTTCTGGGTAAAATATTTTTAAAACAGAAAGTATAAACGATATAAAAATCCATCAGATAATTTGTATAGCAAGCATAAAAAAAATTCACAAAAAAAATCAGATACATATTTTAATCTCTGTCGGAGGAGATTCGATTTCAAAAGAATTAATAGATATCTCAAAAACAAATCGAGATATTCAAATTAAATTTTAATTTCTGTTTACAATTTAATGAAGTGAGCAGAATTTTAAGTTTCTAGGACAAATAGTTAAAAAAGAAACCACTCAGCACTTTGGTCGTCCCTTAAATCAAATGACCCAGTAGTTGATCTTAAACTGAAATTGTCATTCCAAAATTATCTGTAGCAAACCGAGGATTTTTTTCATGCTTTGCTTCCGCTTCCGTATTTGTTCTCGTTATATCCTATCTGCTGTACATTTCCTCTCTCCGGACTTCCTCATCTCATCTCGCTCACAGAACAATGGAAATTGTGGCTTCGACGGCCTTGGTGTTTCCCGCAACATGATCTCTATGTGACATCAGCAAAGCTAAAGGAGTTAAGTTGTCAGTTGTCACCTTAGATCAAAGGTTTTTGGTTAAATCGCTCTGAGCAAAGAAAATGGCCGCTCATTACTGCCAAGAAGTTGAAAACAAACCGTATTGGATGATTCTTTGAAGGCTTTCTTTATGTCGTCACATTTGATCAAATATTTCTCGGCGTTCATGGCAACGGGTATGAAATAACAGTTAAGCATCAACTGTGTTGATAAGCTTTTGGAAAGTGAAAGGCGCAAGTGCCGTAAGGCACGTTTACGGGTCGAGGAAACAGATTGAAAACCCGAGGCGCAGCCGAGGGTTTTTAAGTTTTCGAGACCCGTAAATGCCTTTACGGCCCGTGTGTTGCATGCTATTTTTTGCACGATGATTATTTATATCAATTTAATTATATTAATTGTGATATTACCTGAAAATATTATGTAAATACATTCTTGAAAATAGATGTTTATTTCAGAAAGTGATTCGCATGTGTCTGTTGTTATGGGAACCGAATATTTGTCCTGGGGGCCGTGCCCATAAAGGCTTGTATTATGAAGTGTATCGTAATGAATTATGACGTAGCGCTTGGACCGTAAGTAATTTAACCTCATCGCAACCGTCCTTAGCAACAAGACTGTGTGGGAATGTCAACTTAAGAGCCATGTAAACAACGTTCGTAAGTACCACTTACTAGCTAAGGAGTGCAAAAAATAGTTGGAGGTATTGATACAGCTGAAACGGCAGAGAAAATGATGGAATAAAATTCCTAATAGAACTGCACTGCAAATATATATATAAAGGTTTGCAAGCTAACCTAAACTCGTGTCATCAGCATAATCCTCAATTTAAAAAAGAAAAGAAAGAAAGAAAGAAAGAAAGAAAAACTAAAGTGAAACATAACTTAAATAGACCTTTCCCCTTCCTTTTAAGATGACTATACAATATGAATTCTTTAAGGAAAATAGTACAGTATATTGCAATACTCGTGCGGGAAGTGGTTTCAACAGAATCGAGGAAGAGAGAGAAAAAACTAGACGAAGTCGAGTTTTTCTGGAATAAAAATTTATACAATCAATTTTTTGGGGGTCTCTTTACAAGCTAAATGCGAACTACACATAACCATCGATAAAGTTTTCAGGGATGAAAATTCTAGGATGCAGTTTTTTTTCTAGGCCCATACAAGAACAAAACCAACCTATAACCTACAACCTATAATTCATCCATTACATTTTTCAGGGGTAGATATCTCTATAAGATGAATTGTTGGCCTCTCGACATGAACAAAACGAACAACAATTAGTCTATTAGTAAACCTTAACCCTTAAACTGATAATGTATCCTATAAGATTCAGTAGTTTGTTTTAAATTTGTATGAAAAGGACCAGTGACGTACAAGGGGGGGCGCACCGGGCGCCATAAAGGGGGGTGGCCTAAATTTAAAAAATATTTTTTTTAGTTTAAGAAAAAATATTTTTTTTAAGGCAAATTTAAGGTTTTATTGGTCAAATTTTCATTATTACTTTGCTAAATACTGCAGTAATATTATTTAGAAATGAAACAAACGTTTAGTTTTAAACTATTTATAGACAATACGAAATACCCCGTAGGTCGTGGGCGCCGAGCACACAGTAAAAGTTTACGGTGTAATCTAGCAATTTTATCAACTGAACGTGATGTGGCTGCTACTATAAACTTAAACTCTATTATAAATAAGTTTGCATCCATCAAAGCTAGGAAGGCACATTTTAAAATTTTTGTTACGACTCTGAAACTTTCTTTCTCTTTTTTTTTTTTTTTTCAAACAAACTAACCTACTTACAGAGGCACTACTTACAGTTTATTTTATTCATATTTTTCTCTTTATGTGTTAAAAGTAACATAATACTTATTAAAAATAAATAATTGTGAACATTAAACTGTGTTCGAATTAAACTCATTGAACCTTGAACCTTTTAGTGCTAGGGGGCGACTGCCATCTAGTTAGCCCCGGGCGCCAAGTAGGCTTGGTACGCCACTGAAAAGGACGACAAAGAAATTGGGAGAAAAATCTAAATTTAATATAAATTGCAGAATGAAGTAGCAATAAATAAACTAAGGGCCTAGTTATTGAGTTAACTGTTTTTTGTGCAGTCCGGCTGAGGTTTGTACATTGTGAGAGAAATTTAGTCTACCCAAATGTTGCACACCGCACACTGAAGTGAACCGTTATAACAGTGATATCTGACTGGGGTGAATTTGAGAAAAACCCTCTTCACATTGCTTACAAGCTGAATCATCGTTAAAAGGATTTTCCTGATCTTAATCGAAGATCTAAGGACTTTCCATGTATCCGTCAAATCCGCAAATAAGAAAACGTGAAACATTAGTCATGGTTTCGAAAATTGACACATTTTCAGATCCAAATATAATAATTGGATACAATAATTATTCCTTGTTCAATCTCCACAATATATATCAAAGTTAACAAGAAATGTCTGCAGCAAAATCGAAGAGATTCTATGCTTTGGAAGATAACATATTAGGCCTGATATTAGGAAGATATTAGGCCTGAAAGTATTTCAAAATGTCCTAGTCAGCTCATACAAATTAATACTCATTTCTCAAATGTATTAATGAGAACTCAAGATTATCAAGAATAATAACTTAATATGATATTTTGTGTTCCAATAGACTATACGAAGATTGCATTACTATGCATAATAATAATAATTAGGGGGCGGATTTCTATGACATAAAAAATAGGATATATGCATGCATTTATGACCTAAAAACATTAAAATATGACCAATAAATTTTTAAAATATGACTTTACCACTTACACATTGTGTATATTTTTTTAAGTTTCATTACTATACATTTTATTAAAATATTGTGTTCATTATTTAAAATATCTGTAAATTATCAAAAAGTATCATTATAATGCAAAATTTACAAAATATATGAGATTTCAAAATTTCTTTAATATGCACACAAATATGCCAAAAATATGACCTAAATATGCATATTGATACTAAATATGCTACAATAGTTGAAAATTTCCTAAATATGCAGTTATATGCACAATAAAAGCCGTTCCATTTTTACCAGGATGCTTGGAATCGGGTTTAAATTAGTCGGAAACCTGAAATAATGCAAACCGAAAAATATGACATGCCATAGAAATTTTCCCCCTAATAATAATACTTTATTGTCAAAGAGCAGCGTGTTCCTGCTATAGACACTGTCAGTGTACATTATAATAAATCCCTTATATCAACAATCCACATAGAGTCAAAATATATTAACTACATTAAAACTCAGATACTCGTCAATAGAGTAAAAAGGATTCCTTATCAATCAATCAGAAAGCTTTCTTTTAAAACTGCATATACTTAAATTTCTGCTTTCAAGAGTTAATCTGTTATAGAGCACCATACATTTAACAAAACAGGTTTCTTTAGTACGGGTAAGTCGACAATTAGGAATATTCAATTTATGTCTATTTCTAGTATTAAAGTTATGTAAATCATATTAGTGTAAAATAGAATGAATATGAAGCAAAGTATAGAATATGAAGCAAAGTATAGAATATGAAAAGGTTATAAACTGTAAGTATTTTTTTAGTTGAATAAACAAAGGTTTACAATGTACATCAGGCTTTAACGACTTTCCAGTGGATTTTCGCAGAGTGCCTGTTGAAGTTTTTTCAAATAATTTGCTTGTCTAGTGTAAAATTAATCCTTTATAAAAATTAAATAATAAAGTTGATTTTAAAATTGTTTGTAAATAATTCTATTACAGTATTAATGACTTTTAAATAATAATTTTTAAATAATAGGTTTGTCTTTAGAATTGTTTACGCTTAAATCTGTTAGGCCTAAAGTTTAATGACTTTATAAATGCACAGTTTTTTAAAAAACTAGCTTTAAATAGCAAGTTTTAAATAACAAGCTAGCTTTAAGAATTATTGTTAGGACATACATATGTTACATAGCCTTTTAAAATAGGCCATATTGTATCAATGTAGTAGGCTGGTATCCTACCAATTACTGTTGCATGACGAAGTCTATTGCATTTCTTGTGGAGTGCTTAATGACGAATAAACTTGTCTATTGTGTATGCATAGGCCTAATTATTATTAGGTAGATTTCGAAGAAAATCTACCTATTGCAATGGATACCATGTCATGATTTTCGAAAAATTATTTCATATCTTTACGTTTCATGCCTCCCTAAAGTACGAAACCACCGCCTGTTCAAAAAAAAAAAAAATTGTGATATTTATATATATATATCTTTATATATATCTTTACAAGCTAGCGGCCGTAATTTTGAAGATATTTGAACCAAATTTTATTATGTTATTTCTAGGCCCAAAAGTTTGGACAAGTTCGTTAATGAGCAAAATTGGCCCAAGGGGGTGGTCGGGGGAGGGGGTTGAAATTTTAAAACATTTATATTTGGGCCCCTATGAAGTATAGAGGGAAACTTTGTTTGAATAAATTAGAGTACTCCCTATGGAGTTCACAGTGACACCAACGATTCGGGGGTTGGGGTGGGTGGATGGATGGAAATTCGAAATTGTTGAAACTACGTCTTGTGGGGTATCGTTGAAAAGCTCTTGATGAGTACTGTACAAATCAATAACTAGTTTCTTGATAGTTCTCATATAAGGCGTGATTTGAATGTTTTAAAAAGAAGAAGTTTGCTACGCAGCGACAATACATTAAACCAAATGCAGTAAATAAAATAAAAAAGATACTGCGAAATTAGGGGTACTGCGAAATTAGGCACGTTTGCCCTACGCCTAATTACCTTTCTATTCACTAATTGACAGGTAGAAAGAGGATTAGGGTGGCAGTAGGTAGAGGCAGTTCTTGGAAAAAGAGTCTTTAAGAAGTGTCACCCACAACACACCTAAGTCATTTTGTTATTTTCTATCGTTATTCTGACATCTGCCTAGGCTATTGGTTGTTAAGTTTGCATGTGGGTTATTGATGGTTATATAAGCAATTACCAAAGCGAGTCTTCACACCTCCTGACATTACTTCACCAAAACATTCCAATATTTCCTTAAATTAATTCTTACGCATGCGTAATCTGAAGACGAAATTGCATGAAGCATCAATAAAAATGCAGACAGTTCTCTAAGAAGCTGAATTAATGGTTTCTTTAGAAGTCAGTTGTAGCATTATTTCAACCATAAAATTTGTGAAGTTTCCTGTAGCATTCGTAACAGTGAATGAACAATCTTGTAAAGGAATTGTGTTTCTCATAGTTTATTAGATAGCTTATTGTAGCTGGGAATACCCTTCGTACCATGTCCCTTCAGTTTTCCTTGTTTCATAGTCATTAATAGACTTCGGATTTCAGGTAAAAACCTATTTTAATCCTTAAGTGATATATGGACGAAATCTTGTATATGCATGTTTCATAAGTGACTATGCCTAAAACTGAAACTTTTATAGGACCTAAAACAGCCTATTTTTACGTTAGAGCCTAATATTGCCTTTTTGCTTGTTTCCCTCTAAAGTTCAAAATAAGTTACTTTTTGTTATAAATTCTAGCATTTATTTTCAGTTGACACATTTGTGACGTGGTTAAATAGTAAGGAATGTTTCGTCTTCAGTAGAAAAATTCATTGGAGTTCCTAAGAAAATGTAGTGTTTTTCTCCCGACTCCCACATCCAGTAACAAAAAAACAAAACAAAAAACAAACAAAAAACAACAAAAAGTAGTTATCTGAATCACTGAGGGGTTGAATATGCTAGCGTGCGTAGCTTCTGGGCGCAGGGATTAGGTTTGCACTGTTATGGTAGTAATACAAGGCCCTAGTAATAGGTCTATATAATTCCGTGTACCATAGGCCTATATCTGTGTTTTATCATGATTATTGATTAATGGTGACTTCAATAAATATAATATTCTGCATTGCAATTGAGATATTTCAGAAAATTGGCAACTTAACGATTTTATAAGAGACTATTTTACGATTTTTAGAACCTATTTTGCAATTTTCAGAGCCTATTTTAGGTACCTAAAACAGATTTTTAGCGACCTAAAAGTCCGAAGTCTAGTCATTAATAATGGGACACATTAGTTTATCATATGGGAATTCTAACCTTCCATGTTTTGAGTACAGATGTCATGATAGCTTCAATACAAATATTTTTTTTAACAACTTCAACAATTCATTTTTTTTCTTCAATTTTTGCTTATTCATTTTTCTGTGTGTTTATCTGGCTGTCTTTACTTCTCTCTCCTTTTGTTTTTCTTCCTATATTTTTCTTTCTTTTCCTTACTTTCCATTTCTCATTATTTTGTCCGTTCTTTTTTCTTTCTTCTTTCTTTCTTCCCTTCTTTCTTCATCTTTCTGCTCTATCAGTCTCCTCCTTAATCATTTGTAATATGAATCAACGGATACAAAATAACGTTAAAACGGTAGAAGCTTTTTTAATGTCCATCACGTATATACTTTTATTATGAACTAAATTCCCAGTAAAAGAAAGCGATGCAAAACGCTAAGTACTGTAGCATTAAACTAGGAGCTCTGTTAACATTAGCTCTCGCGTACAACAAAATTTAAGATCTGCTCTTTATCAGTTAATATGCCACCATCATGAAACGAAATAATATGTTTACGGTGCTTAACTATCTGCTTAACGTTGCAATAATCCTATCTGGAACCGAACACTTGATTACATGGACTTTTTTTTTAAAGGAATTGATTAAGGGGAATGGGAATTAATATTTTTGAACTTGATCTCGTATTTTTACCCTTTTCAATCAGTTCATTTTTATTATGCATAAAACAAGCCAGCTATATTATGGTTCTGAGCAGTGGCCGACGCAGGGGGGGATAGGGGGGATATATCCCTCCGAAATCTGAAAAAAGGCTGTATATGCACAGTTTTATAAACTAATTATATATGCAAGTTGATTAATTTTTGGGGAAAAAATAGTTTTATGCTGCACCCTAGGCTCCTCTCTAATGAGGCCCACCTGGGACGGTGGGGTTTACGGTTTCGTCACAGAAGAAATTCAATGTGAGACATAATAAACCTCGTGCTATTCAGTATATTGCTCCTAAACTAACATAAACGTTCCTAACCTAACAAAACGGCGGAGCTTGGCTGGGGTGCAGCATAAATCTATCTTTTGCTAATTTTTTTAGTTTTCTTTCTACCTACTCAAATACCCCCTTAAAAAAAATTCTGCGTCCGCCACTGGTTCTGAGCAAAGCAGGAAGCCCAACTGCAAAGCAGAATACCAATTGTCCTTCTTGCATTAAGGTTAAGTAGTGGCAGGTAAATTCTATTTTAGTGACAGATAAGATAAGTTAGGTTAGGTTATGAACAGTGATGTTAGTTTAGTAGGGCATACCGAATTCACGCGTTTTGGATATGTGCCTATTATAGCCTATCTCCGGCGAGGTTTGTCGTGTTGGTCAACCTGTTTACTCACATAAGATGGCTGTCAGTTATATGTTATCATAATTAATTACGTGTCTTAAGGTATGAGAACCAGGGCCGTGGAGAGAAAGCAAGGGCCCCAGGGACAATTTTCCCGGGCCCCCTTCAAATATTAAATTCACCAATGAAACCCAACCTCGCCCTTTATAATGTATGTAACAAAAAGATTATGTATTGATATTATATAATTATGGTATCGGTACTTTGTGGGATTGTGTGGTAGACGGGAAAATATCTGTTCGTCTGTCCGTGTGTCTGTAAGCGCGATAACTCAAATAAGCTTTATCGGATTTTCATAAAACTTGGTATGTATGTACAAACATTAATCTTTTGAAAATTATTATTTTAAATGCCGAACGTTAGTGAGGTCTACTGTTGAGTCCAAAAGGATTTCTGCTTCTACTTTTTAAAAAATAGCAATTTTTCTTCAAGAATAATCTGTTTCAGACTAACTGAATAATTCCTTGTCACCGTTATACGACAGGACAATGCAGTTAAAATAAACACATAAAACATAACTTAAGCTGCTTATTGACTTATGACCAATTTTATTTTAGAGTAAATTTAGAAGATAAAAAATAAAACCTGGTCTGCCGGGCCCCCTTTTAGGGCCCGGGCCCCGGGGCTACAGCCCCGGCTGCCCCTCCCTCTCGTCGGGCCTGATGAGAACTAAGGATGTATTCTTATATATGAACAGTTTCAGACCTAATTATAATCCTTGAACCTAGGGACACATTTTTAACGTTGTTTCGTTTAGTAAAATTTAAAACTGTAATTTTAAGGAGATACGGCTGTACCCTTTTTTTACACAAGTTTTTAACAGGAACACTGATGTCAAATCGGAAGAAAATCGAAGAGTAGACGAAGAGTAACTGAGTAGACAAATAGACGAAATGACGAACGGTCGAGTTAAAATAGAACCTCGCTTCGCTAAGTCAATTACAGACTAATTGACTAAATGTGCAATCCAAGAACAGTGAAATATATAGGGAACATTTAGATATTTCCGCATTTACACCGTAAAATTTACACAGTAAAAATTCCTGTCTGGATTGAGTTGCTAGTTGAATATAGATTTCAATACCAAATCTTTCACAATAATAATCAGCCTCTGCTTGAAAGAAGGACTCCATTATTCATATAGGCCTACCTTCAGCTTGGTAAGGTCATATTAAATAAACTCCACAAGAGAGATTATTAGAATTACGAGTACACACAAGTTAACAATTATTTATTTTAAAAGTTTAGCTTTACAAGGTATGAAAGGTATATTGGTAGGTCAAAACCGGAATTGATCAGAAAGAAACAAAAATAAACGGAAAATCAAGGCAGATTCTAATCTACATGTTAGGTTAGAACTAGAAAATTTCCATTACTCTCTCAAAAGGCTTAAATTACTGCGGAATATTTAAACAGTGCAACACACTAGATTATGAAATTTCAAAACATAATAGGAGGCATTAATCTATTTATGAGGTTGAAATGTAACTTGAAAGTTACTTACCGGTACTTTAAGACATCTGAGAAATGCAAGCAACAAGAGTTTAACGCCCTATACCTGGTAATTCCATGTTAATATCTTATCCATATTCTGCCTCAAAAGGGGTAGCTTCTCTCGAATGTAAAAGTCCTAGGTGCCACCATAAGATCTGGAAATGTCTGTCTTCCGTCATCCAGTCTTGAACTCAACTCCCCGACTGCAACCGCTGAGCGCTGAAATGTGAACAAACTCTGGTACTTCTGACGTCATAGTATCGATAGGAACGATTACATCCAATTAAAGGCAGAGTGGTGAATTTAGCCCTTTTAGGCAAAAGATAGATTTATGCTGCACCCCAGCCAAGCTCCGCCGTTTTGTTAGGTTAGGAACGTTTATGTTAGTTTAGGAGCAATATACTGAATATCACGAGGTTTATTATGTCTCACATTAAATTTCTTCTGTGATGAAACCCTAAACCCCACCTTCCCAGGCGGGCCTCATTAGAGAGGAGCCTAGGGTGCAGCATAAAACTATTTTTTCCCCTATTTTACATAGTGTACCTCTGTTCAAGAAATTAAAAATACCTACGGTATACAACATTACCTATTGATAAATTTCATTTTCAGTGTCTTTGAGGGAGAATTTTACAAAGTATAAGAGTTAATTTTTCGAATTATACCCTCAAAAAAATATAATACTCGTAAGATGCCAGAAATATATATAGAGTAATGTGGACAAACATTTTACATAAAAATGAAGACAAATATTTAAAAGTTTGTTATTTTTATTGTATTACAAATTACATAGGCGTAACCAGGCCGACCATATGGGGGGGGGGTATAACATCGAGGGTCTGGGGGGTATGGAATACCCCCAGAAAAAGAGGGGTTCGGGGGTCATCCCCCGGAAAATTTTAAAAATTAAGATGCACAATAACGAGTTTTAAGCTTCCCACGTTTTATTCTCGTATTAATTAATTTTTAAGCAGACTTAAAAAAATTGTACAATTTTCCTTCTTTTTTTTATCAATGGGGGGTTCAAACCCCTAAACACCCCCCCTCATTACGCCTCTGACAAATTATATGAATTGGAGTTCTGAAAGGTAACAGATTTTTAATCGCTGTTATAATCTATTGAACAGTGAATTAATCATTTATATGGACAGGTCAATTAAATGAATTAAAACTGTTAGATAAAAATATAAAACGATAAAAAGAAATCAGTTTTTACATAGACAATTATGCATACGATACAGTGGCAAAATTGATTGTTATGTACATTAAAAGACACTCATATATAATTATGTACAATTATAAGTTATCCTGAAATTACAATTATACTTTGTAAACATTACCTACATTATACAACACTGAGTGTTTGGATTATGTTAAACATAATATTCACGTTTTTAATAAATAATGGAACACATGAGTATAATATCGGAAATAAGGATAATCTGAAGTTGAGTTTATGCAGAACACCGTGTCTAAAAATAGCTTTAATGAGATAGGTATTAGTATTTTCTGTTGGTTTTTGTTTTTACTTGTACTAATGGTGAAATAATGTAAATAATGAAATATAGTAATGTATGTAACAATAAACAAACAAACAAAAACTTACCTAACGTATTGCCAAAGCATATTAAAAAATTGGGAACCAATCAATTTAAAGTGTCAGTGAACCTTTATTATACAGTCTCTCTTATATGACATCGATGAATATTTCGACTCATTTAGAGGTTGTCTTCTTTTGCCAGTGTTAATTTTCTAAAATTTAAAGTAACTTCTTTTTTTTCTGTTTGTTAATATCTATCGTCAATTTTTCTCCTCGCCTTACACCGTTTTATACCGTTATATAGTCTGTGCAATCTGCATTTATTTTTTCCTCAAAAGAATAAAATAATTTAGCTTATTTTATTTATTTTACCCTATTTTATGTAGGCTTTGTATTTGTGTGCAATTTCATATGTGCCTTATCATTAGGGTTCGGATGTTTATGACCTAAAAAAGTGGAAAATATGACTCTATATATGCCCTTAAAAATGACTAAATATGACTATAAAATTCTAAATATGACCAAATAAAAGACATAGTTTCTAAAAATAAATGTTCCCATTTAACATTTTTAATTACACTAAATTACTACATCGCATGAATTCAATCAGATAATCATTTTTAAACAATTTCACAGGTGATTTACAGGTTTACTTGTAAGGAACTTTTAATTTTAAAAGAGATGCTCCTGGTTTGCTCGCTTCATTAGTTCCAAATATATTGTAGATCTTGCGTGTCCCTATAAAATATGAATAATTATATTATTTAAAAAATTAAGTTACCTATTAATTTGGCAAAACATTAAATAAATTAAATAACTTTCAAATTTAACTCGACCGTTTAGTGCATGTACTTTATAAATGTGGTCCTTTACCAAATTTATAATTTAAATATGACATTAAATTATAAATATGACCAAAATATGACAAATACCATAAATATGACCAAATATGACAAACACCATAAATATGACCAAAATATTACTTTATATGCAAAATAAAAACGGTCCGAAAAGGGTAACAACAGTGCAATTCGTGTTTAATTTGTGTTTTTGGCGAGAATGGCGGTCAAGATAAAAATATGACATGTCATGAACATCCGAACCCTACTTATCATATATATATATATATATATGATAAATTGTACTTAATAAATATAACATAATAAAATATAATATGACTAGTTCTGGTCATTTCTAGAGTTAAGCTAGCCAAGACATTAGTGACATCTCGTCAATTCTATTTTCTTAATATATTTAGCCATTTTTAACCACATTTGTTATTTTTGGGCATTTCTATTCTGATTGGGTATTTTTAATCCATTTGGGTGTTTATATTTTATTTATATTTTTTGTATTTTAATTTTTTTGTATTTTTACTATTTATTTTGGCGATTTCAAGTTCAATTTATTAAGTGCCAGAATGACACTTTATGCGACTGAATGGTGGACGGGAAATTCTGTGCGTCCGTCCGTCCGTCCGTCCGTGTGTCTGTATGCGCGATAACTCGAATAGGCCTACGCTTTATCGGATTTTCATGAAACTTGATATACGCAATTATAACGTACATGGGACGAAGGCTGTTGGTTTAGGACCAAATAGGTTGACTGATACCGGAGTAATGCTCAATTTATCGCCTATTTGATGGTAATATAATTTATCAAATGCAAATCAGTTCTCGTCTGCAACCTGGGATTTGAACCACTGTGTGACAAACATCTTCGCCTCTCTGGCATTCTCTGTCATTCTTTTTCATCTCGTGAGTTGAAGAAAAAGATGGAAATCACTGGGAGCGAGGTCCAGGCTTTAGGGTGGATGTTTAAACACCTCTCAGCCGAACTTTGCTATAGGCAAACGAAATACGAAATATGAATTTTCCTAATCTTCCTAAGTTTAGAAATAACCGATGGCTAGAAAGAAATGGTATTCTGGTAGCATTGCCGGTCATAGGCGTAACCAGGCCGACCATATGGGGGGTTATAACATCCGCGGGGTCTGGGGGTATGGAATACCTCCCAGGGAGAGGGGGGTCCGGGGGTCCTCCCCCGGAAAATTTTAAAAATTAAGACGCAAAATAACGAGTTTTAAGCTTCCCACGCTTTATACTTGTATTAAGTAATTTAATGGCAGACTTTAAAAAATCATACAATTTTCCTTTTTTAAATCAATGGGGGGGGGGTTCAAACTCCCAAAACCCCCCCTCGGTACGCCTATGTTGCCGGTGACGAGAATTCGCAGTGTACAATGTCTTTAGAAAC
Source organism: Ectobius pallidus (assembly GCA_964059195.1). Classification (NCBI taxonomy): domain Eukaryota; kingdom Metazoa; phylum Arthropoda; class Insecta; order Blattodea; family Ectobiidae; genus Ectobius; species Ectobius pallidus. The sequence goes on from CAXKWD010000008.1 coordinate 144,127,669, forward strand.
CAAGATAAACTTTAAATTAGAAATGAAGTGGAATTAATGAAACAAATAAAAGATGGAATCATGAGGTCTGCATACGTAGGCTATGCATTACATCGTGGTGACCGCATAACTGATTCAGCCTCAGAGCCTTGAGGAACGCCGTTATTGGCGATGATGGAGGAGGATGACGAGACGGAGTGAGCGGACGGCCTTAAAAACCGGAATATTACCTCGTCTCTAGAAAATAATCACCAACTTGCGTTTAAATACTTCGTCTGCTATGTTATATATAGACCTGGGATTTTAAGGCAAATGCCTGTTTTATTCCTTATGAAATAACATGAAAAATTTTAAATACAGTAAAACCTGTCTTAAAGACCACTCCTATTTAGCGACCACCTCCTTTAAAGACCAATTTTTCTAGGAACCAACAGTAAAACACATAAAGTCAATGTTATTTGTACCCCTATTAAACGACCACCCCTCTCCCCCATAGGCGTAACCAGGCCGACCATATGGGGGGGGTTATAATATCCGCGGGGTCTGGGGGTATGGAATACCCCCTGGGGAGAAGGGGGTCCGGGGGTCCTCCCCCGAAAAATTTTAAAAAGTAAGACACAAAATAACGAGTTTTAAGCTTCCCACGCTTTATAGTTGTATTAAGTAATTTATGGGCAGACTTAAAAAATTATACAATTTTCCTTTTTTTAATCAATGGGGGGGGGGGTTCAAACCCCCAAACCCCCCCCCCCCTCGGTACGCCTATGCTCTCCCCGACCAACGACCAGAGTTTCGTTTTCGTTAAACTTCTCTATAACGACCAAAATCGTAAAGAATATTTACTCAAATGGTAGGCATTAATCAGCATTTAAACAGAAATACTGAAGTGGGCACTGCAAGACATCTCTTCAATTTTCAATACAATACTTTTACAATGTGAATATGGTTGAACAATGCTTTGGGCTGTTTTCCCTTTCGCGTTCTGGGAAATACATTACAGTAGACAGCATACAAGTACCGTACAGAACACATTCCATAGATTAAAGTGTCTTATTGTTGTGCTGCAATTTGAAATACAGTAAAAGTAAGTAATAATCAACTGTGTCTTACATAATACACCTACTGTATTGTACCGTATTTATTCTATTGTATTTTCAGTTTCAAGACATAAAAATGCATTCCCCCTATTAAGAGACCACCCCTCTTAAAGATCACTTTTTCGTGGAACCAGCGATGGTCGTTATATAGAGGTTTTACTGTATGTGGACGTTTCATGATAAATTACTTACATTTATAGAGTTTTATAGTGCCCTAAAATGCCTATTTGGACCTTTAGAGCCTATTTTACTATTTTACTGCCTAAAATGTATATTTTGTACATTTAAAATAAAATTCAACTTCTGTAATATTTACAATCTTATAATGGACACCCCTCAGTGAAAAGCAGAACAGCAGAGGTGGGTTTTTCACAGAAACTTGATTATTCCAAACAATTGTCGCTAAAGTAATGCTGACTGACGGGGAGGGGGAGGATTAAGGAGGATTAACTGTGTCAAGTTACCAGTGAAAGAACATCTGTTTAAGTGAATATAGTTCACGATGGCTAATTTTGCAGTTAATTCTGTCAAGAATAGGTAACTTATACCACGTTTCTTGCAGTAGAAAAAAAACCTTGTTACAGTTTAAGTGTATATTGTAATATTTAAAGTCTGTTTTTTGTCTGTCTACACATTTTAAAGCATATTTTAAGTGCCTATCTTCTCTTTTAAAAGCCTATTTACTTTTTTAAAAGCCTATTTTAGGTGCCTAAAACTAATTTTTTTAGAGCCTAAAATCCCGGGTCTAGACTTATATATTTCTAGTGCAGGGGATGCATTATTCATATTTGTTTAACTGTTTTTAGTTTATATTAATTTTTGTATAAGCCTATATATACTGTTTATAAAGACACTGTTCCCTTTTATGAATATATTTTATAATAATTGAAGTCTCTAAACACGAGCTTTGCTTATCTGGGGGCTTTCAAAGAAAGTACATACGTAAGATTCTGTAATTTTTTATAACTTTTTCTTCGACTTTATTTCAAAATTACATAAACACATAAATAATACATGTGGTCCTGAAATCCCGAAAGAACAGTTCCATTTTTACAATTATATGTTTTAGATTATTGAAGTGTAAAGTTAACCTAAAGTTATATTTAAACTAAGAAATAGACAAAATTATTGTGAAGTATTGCTAGAGGAGAAAGGCAAAAATTATGACATAAAAGAGTAGGATAGCAATCTTAATATTATAATGTGTAGGATATAAGATTTTTTATAATGAATTTACAGATGAGCTGACAGAACAAAATGGTGAACGGCCATGCGAGTGTATGGATTGAGTTCGCTTTTACATGGATTGAATTCGACCTGAATCCGATCCGTTCCTCCATTTCCAGAGAATCGGGTCGAAAATTCATTCCGGACTGAGTCTGCTTTTATATGACGACCTCGATAGAGAGAACTGATTCAAATCGATCTGAAAACCTGCATATAACCAGTGATGGGAAGTAATTGAGTAAAAGTAATCAGATTACATGTATTACAAAAGTACATAAATCGTCCGACCTCCAATGAGGATGAACACTAAGGATCCAGAATACAACAAAAATCATGAAAGAATATTTACAATTAACCTTAAAAATTAACAGTTCAAAATTGCAAATATTAATCCCTTTTTGGTCCCATTTACTTGTAATCAATACTTTTTTTTAAAATGTAATTTCTACTTGTAATTTACTTATGCGAATAAAATTATAATCATTAAATTTTAGTAATCGTTAGTAGTAGTATCATTCTCGCTTGCTATATTGTCGTCAATACTGTTTTTGCAACTAATATCCAAATTAGAGGTACAGGGTAGTCGCGTGATTTTTTGGCGCCCGGGGCAAGATTTCGTCAGGCGCCCCCCCCCAAAAAAAAAACTCAATCCCACGTGCACCCACCCGAAATTCCACCTATCTGTAAGGATTCAAACACAAACACACAGCGAGCGACGTGACGCGACACTATCACATACATATAAACATAATGGGGTTAAACACGCATTATTATTAGGTTATTATTATTAACAGTATACAAGCAAATTTAGCTGTTCAATTTTGAGAAAATATTTATTTTGGGGTAACTTAGAAAATATAAAGTTATTGGTGTCAAATATTTATTTGTTCAATAAATACAAACAACGTAATATTCAAAATTCAGTTATACTTAACTTTAAAAAATACGTTATGTACATCTAACATATTATTTCAAATTTTGTTGTTTTATTTTTGCCGTTGCCACGGCGCCCCCCTGGTCGCGGCGCTCGGGGCGATCGCCCCGGTCGCCCTGCCCACGCGACGGCCCTGTAGAGGTAATATTAAAAAAAGTTACTCAATGTGTCTGGAAATATTGGTACTGAGATGTTTTCTTGCTTGTTCGTTAATAATTGGAGACTTGGTAACCTCCCAAGCAGCTTTACCACTGAATGGCCCAACAGTTTAAGGCCTTGTGCCAAAAACGTAAAGTAATTGTAAATGTAATTGTAATTTTACTGATTACTTTTTGAAAAAGTAATTTGTAATTGTAATTAAGTAAAATGTCTATCAGGTAATTGTAATTCAGCCTAATTACTTTCTTTTTGTACTTTTCCAATCACTGCATATAACATAGTAAATAATTACTGTTAGTAATAATTAGGGATGGGTCCTCGATACTTTCGATACCTCGATACTCTCGATACTTGCATGGTATCGGCATCGAACGATACTTCAGAATACTCGCTCGATACTTTTTCGATACTTTTGTAACTCTGCAATTCTGCAATTAAGTGAGAATGCTAGTATTTTTTAACAAAAACTTGTAAGTGGACTGTTTAAAAAACTAATTTTAGTTTTAATGTAGAGTTTAAAAATAATTATAGGCTACTGATGATATTAAATTTTGTCTCATTAAATATGCAGACTTAATTAATTTATCTGGTATTACAAAGTTCTCTCAAATTTTAATTTCCAATGTACCTATTTATTGAAACTGGAAATGTTGAAGGTATCGAGTATCGAAGTATCGAGTATCGAGGAAAAAATCATGTATCGGTATCGAGCATCGAGTATCGAGAAAATCTGGTATCGACCCATCCCTAGTAATAATTACTAAATAGTAAATAATTAGCGTTGAGACTCGGACAACTGTATGCGCATTCACGCAATGCAGCCATTTACTCTGTATCGGAAAATGAAGCGATATATTTTTTTACAAGTTATACAGTAAGGTTTATTCCAAGTTAAGAAACAAAGTTCCACGTCATCTCTCATTCATCTCCGTGGACGTAAAATGCATTCTGGGAAATGTGACAGAAAACACTGGGAAATCTGTTGAGCTTTGAATGAAGCCTTTCTGGGAAAACTTGCCCAATTGCAATGATGTGCGGCGCTTTGTGGGTTCATCTGTCGCGATCATGAATGGGATTGTGGGAAACCGTGAATGAGATGAGGCCAGAAAGGAAATGAATGCCATTGTTATGCCTACGTATCAAATTGGTATGTTTCAGCTGAACACGAAAAGCTTGAATAAATCGTGCCTACACAACCAGAAACGCGCATGATAATTGCTTCACTTCCGTCGTCAAATAATCCCTCCACTGCCTGTCCTATGCTTTATTTTAACATGGAGTTCAGAGTATTGTTAAATTGCCTAATTTATTCAGTAGAGGCGACACAGTTCACACCCAGATTGCAGCAATCACTAATCAAAATAAGCATTAAACAGACACAGATACTTGTGTTATTTGTTTAGAACGTAATATTATTCCAGTATATGACACTTACCTTGAAATGGAATTTTGGAGCAGTAATTAAAATAAATGTAAATTAATTAGACGCATTGATAGACTATATTATGAGCACCGCCGTCCCGAGGAGTAATACAGTTTAGAAGGCAGTGATTATGAGAAGGCGGTGACAGCACTACATAATCAACAATGTCGTAGCAAAAAACAAGAAGCAGTCTGGGTGTGAAAGGTGCTGCCATCTGTAATGTCGCCGAGTACGCAAAATTAGCCGTATAGGACAGGCAGTGTATACACGATTAATACAGTTTAGAAGGCAGTGCCCTCCACATTTGCAAAACCGAGCGAGGTGGCTCAGGTTCAAATCCCGTAGCCGGTCAATTTGGCATGGGTTTTTTTCATTGTTTACCCAGTCGTAAAGGCAAAAGCCGAATTGGATATTTACATATCATGAATCATCCTCACCATTTCATCTGTACCATATCCATTTAAATTAATATCAGTTGAAATTTACTCCGTAAAACCACACTAACAATGGAAAATAATTGACAATCAATAGTTCCATGGCCTACCCTACTGTATAGACACATATATCCCGAACTCCTGATATGGCCTCGCAGCTAAAAGGATCATAAACACAGCTGATTTTTTTTTTATAATTATCTAATGGTGTTGATGTATTTCAAAACTGTTCGTTTTATAAAATACCTAAAATACATGCATTTAGGCTACATTAAGATGCGGAAAGTTTCGTATTAATGAATAAGTAAAATAGACAACACAAACGTCTGTCAAATACATTTTATATTTGGAAGAAAATATTAGTTGTTTTTAGAGTCGTGGTGTATATATTTTTTTTTTTTGGGGGGGGGGGCTTCACGGGACTATTATAACGCAGTGGAGGCGTTCGAGCTCCTCACTCAGAAGACCTTGGTCCGATTCCCGGTCGGGACAAGTTACCTTTGCGGGGGTTTTTCTCATCTGTGAGACGAATATCGGGTAAATTTAGACCCTTGTGGTCCCCTGATATCATTTGACCGTAATTATTAGCTTCATCTGCACTTTGTTCGGAATGAATGTGTGTGCGACTGATTGTGTGTATAGTCCTGTGTGTTCGTGTTGTTTCTGAGGTGGCCACGGCATTGGGCTGGTCACCCATCCGGGGAGCCACTCAATAACCTTGTCTGGTCACTAAAATAGGTCTTTGACCCAAAGGTAATCCACCTCCCGACAAATCCGGGCGGTGTGTACCGCATAAACGTCCCTACACGTGAGAGGTTAAACTAAGACAAATAAGGTACATGATATCTATAATACCTACTGCACAGTCAGAGAAAGTCAAAAAAAAAAATACGTTAACAACTGAAGTTGTGATACTGTATTCTTATGTTATTAGTAGGCCTAGGTTACGACAAGGCATTTAATGACCATAAAATAGTGAAAAAATGCAAAATAAAAAAAATCATTTATGACCTAAAATAGTGAAAAAATGACACAAAATGTTTAAAAAGACCATTAATACTTATAATTAGTTTTTTTAAGTAATGAATTGCTAAAAGCATTTTAATGGATGACAGTGTGTTATATATGAATTTACAATATAAAACACACTTATTTTCTTACTAAAGAAGTAAGTAAATTTATACTTGGACATTCTTAGCGAAATAGACATTCTTTCTGAACTGGAATACCCATCAAATTGCCCATAGCAAATATGTGCCATTTAAAAAGAAAGACAAAAACATTTTTTTTTTCTACAAGACAAACCGATAGTCTATGGTGTATACAATAAACCTGAATTAAAATTAACTTGAACACTTGGCGGAGATTCTCAAATAAAAATGATTGTCTGTTGTCTGAAAGTAACGATTTGTACATGGAAAAACTCTTCTCTACCTCCACTGAAACATGACTTAAAATGCCGAAAATGACCTAAAAATGCCGAAAATGACCTGAAAATGCCGAAAATTACCTAAAATTGCCAAAAAAGACATATCTCTTGAAAATGATGAAAAATGCAAAATAAAGCATAAAATGCAAAAACTAATTGCCCTTATTTGATCAATTACTTCATGATACACATTTATGTAATGTACAGTATGTTCAAGCTATCTTTTAACCTTCCTATAAAAAAGATTCGAAATCATCAAATGCCTTGCCCTGGTTATTAGTATTGTGGTATAGTTATTACTGTTTTGTGGATTATGAATTACAGTTTCTTCGCTGGTACATAAACTTGGTGATTACAGTAACTTAGGTGGTTTTGAAATGTTCACGATGATATTTACAGCTTGATAATAGCTCCGGATAATGCACTTAGATGTGTGCCATAATTCAAGTAAACATCACATAAACTGCACTTAGATTAGCACTAATTGCGTCTTATTACTGCACTACTCGCAAATAAAAATATATAGCCTGACAAGTTGTAAATCAATACAGTTCACTATATATCACTGGAAATGTAATTGGTTTGGGTAATATAGTCTGCTGCAGTGAGCTCTTTATGTTTGTTCGCTATTTACCAGGCGAATATCCGTTCTTCACATCTTCACATCGATGTTTTCATGTCGACGATCGATGTTTTCTACATCGATGGAAAACAACGGATGTTTTTCAACATCGAATTTCTCCCCGACATCGATGTTTTTGTAATAAAAAATGTTAAATAGGCCTACCTTGCTTCTAAGATATAATTTTATTTACTGCAGCCTAATTTCCCAAAACGTAGATTTTTTTACATCGATAGTTTTCATGGATATATTTCAGTTTATTTATGATTTTTGCCTAATTTTCTGAAACCATGACTTTTTAAAAATAATTATCGATGTAATACAATAAACTCTACAGAACTTATTTTAATCGGTCATCAGCAGAGCCCGGATTCTGATGACCTAAAATTGTTTGAAAAATGACCTATAAAATGACCCTAAATATTAAAGAAAATGACTTATTAATTATAAAAAAATGACCTAATAACTGATATGTTATTTGTAAAAAATTATTATTGTACACACAAAGCTATAGACTAGTTTGTAATAATACAAAATTTTGACTTTTCTTTGATTCTTATTTTCGACTGAGACATCACAACACTTAACACCAATTTTTTTCTTCTTGCATTAAACAAACAACACTTCAAAGACAGCACCGCTAGCGACGAAAAAAAAGTTAATACATTCAATGTAAATACATGAAAATGACTAAATAAGGAAGCAAATGACACAAAAATGACAAAATAATGACCTAAAATTGAAATAAATGCCCTAAAAATATAAGATGGTATAAAATGACAAAAAATGACCTAATAAAAATTCATTTCTATAATCTAGAGGCCATGATTAGAATTTGTCTACAAACTGGCAATGTCTATGCAGCATCAATAAAAAGATGACATGTCATTAGAATCCGGGCCCTGGTCATCAGTCTGTAAATAATTTGTGTTTTTAGAAGATGTATTAATAACATAGGTTTTTTTAAAGTTTTATACTCAGTTATATATACAACATGATTAATATAGGCCTATTATCAAATAAGAACATAATGCTTTACCCTATAAGTTATCTCTATAAAATAAAATACATATTGGCAGCTATTATTTTTTATCCTTTAAGAATATCAAATAAAGAAAAACACAATATATTGGGGGTTAAGGAGGTCTGTTAATAGTAAAATACATTAAACTTCCCTCAATGGTACAACAATGAAGTTTGTGAATATTGAAATAAAACATAGTCAAAACATAAGCTATACCTGCGTATACTCTCGGCTACAATACTGGTTTTACTGTATTTTAGTGCTGTAGCTGTGGATTGTACTGAATAATTTTATTGCCTTTTCCCTCTTATTATCTTTCAAAGTTTCGGATTATTAAACAAAGTCATAAATAGGCCTACCTACGTGTTTTTCGATATATATAATTAAACTGGTTTGAAAATAATATATTCTGGTCACGAGGTACAAGCCTGTTATTCTTGAACAGATACTGAGTATCTCAGTAAACACATTCTTGTTTCATCTGAATAACTAGAAGTTAAAAATAAACAATTTTGCATTACCTGTTTATTTTGAAGGGGAAAAAAGACATTAAAGTGATTCCTAACGTAAAACCTACCGACACTGTAAACATCTATTTATGTTCAATGTTTATCATATGTCAAAAATAATGTACATACTTTCAATCCGATTTATTCTACAGTGCGTTTCACGTACGAGTTGGCCAATCATGCGGGTTTCTGTGTCGCGGCGGCCACAGCTGTAACTCCCGTGCGATCGGGTGAAATATCTACGCAAATAAAGCCGAAAACGATGTAATGATTCAGGTTCTCACATTTAAAGTGAACATTACAATGAAAATAACCACGTACCGGTACCTCATCACAAGAGATGTTGAAAATGTCCTCCTCTTGCATCCACACAACACTGGCACCTTCTTAGGAAATGTCCTTTCACGCGTATAAGTTCTAACACCATGTGACTATTATTTATGGGTGAACTTGAGAAAAATAACGTGTATAAGTCAATTCCCCATAGATTAGAAGAACATAAAAGACAATATCACAAGAAAAATGAACTCTATCTCGGAAGCTGAACTTATTTTATTTATTTTATTTATTTATTTAACCTGGCGGAGTTAAGGCCATAAGGCCTTCTCTACCACTCAGCCAGGGCAAAAACATGAAATACATAATGATAATAATAATAATGATTAATAATAAATTAAAAGAACTGATATACGTGAATACAAGAAACGAACATTAAATACAAAGAAAAAATTAGAACATAAGTACTTGAATAATATGAATATGTAATACAAATTACTAAAAATAAAGAAATTAAAAAAAAAAAATAATAATAATGAAAGTCTAAACAAATACATTCTTAGTTATTACAAAATATAATGAAAATTAAAATATATTACTAATTAGTATCAATTCCTAAATGTTATTGTATACTAAATTTATTAAATGGCGCTTGAACTGTGAAGTCGTTTGGCAGCTCCTGAGATGGCTAGGCAGTGAATTCCAGTGACGAATAGCTGTTGTTGTAAACGAATTCGAATAATGTGTAGTTCTATAAAGAGGCATGGATAGTAAGGGGTCAAGCTGAGAGCGCGTGCCCAAGTTATGGTATGAAGAAAGGTAATGAAAGCGACTGGAAAGATAGCTAGGTGTTGAGGTATGAAGAATTCTATAGAGCAGTATGAGACAGTGAAAATATCTTCGCTCACGCAGGCGTACCCATCGAAGGGATTCCAGTGACGGTGTTATGTGGTCATATTTACGAATGTTACATATATATCTGACGCACGCATTATGAACACGTTGCAGTCTTTGAGTCAAATTGCTGTTTAAGTCAGTAAGTAGGACGTCACAATAATCAAAATGAGGCAAAATGAGTGCCTGAACAAGTGTTTTTCTTAATTGAAACGGGAGACAGTCTTTTATACTATACAGAGTATGCAGCGTTGCAAATGTTGTTTTGCAGATATTAGCGACTTGCATATCCCACGTTAAATTATGGTCAATGTGTATGTGCTTGAAATAATATTTTCTAAAAACGTGCTGGTGTTGTGTAGATGCACATTTCCAACACCTCTTGTGAAGAGCTACGTGGTTATTTTCATTGTAATCTGAACTATAATGGTTAAAACCTAAATCTTTACACCGTTAGCGGCTTTATTTGCGTAGATATTTCACCCGATCGCTCAGGGGTTAGAGCTGTAGCCGCATCGACGCAGAAATCTGCATGATTAGCCAACTCGTACTGTATTAGGCTATTCATACATACAGCAGTCGTCATTGTAATGATTTGAAACATCATGCTCATAATTTTTCAACAGCTCAAAATAATGTTTACTTTATGTGTCAAAAAAATCTTTAACAAATTACCACAGTCTATTAAAAATCAGGGAAACACCGTGGTGTAGTAGTTGAGACACTGCGCTACAAACAGGAAGGTCGCGGGTTCGATTCCCGATGGGGTCGGTTGTATTTTTCCATTGGAATAATCCTTCTGGTGGCACTATGGCCCTGCGGTCGAGTCAGCCTCTAACAGAAATGAATACCAGGAGTGTTCCTGGGGGTAAAAAGCGGCCTGTGGCGATGTCTCAATCTGGGAGCTTCAACCACCCGAAAACCCTACGGGTCTCCATGTGACTTTCTGTTACAAAGTCGTTGGGTTCGATCCCGACTCAGTTTACTGGATTTATGTGTGCATAATTGCGACAGTCCCATGTCCATAGATTTACATGCACGTAAAAGAATTCACGCTGGACAAACTTCCGTCACACAAGTCACAGTTACAGGACTAAATAGCAGTACACAACTGTCGTTAAAACGCTCATTACAAACAAACCTCCGTGCAATAATAAACAAGGATTCCTTTCGATCATGTCATTCGAATATCTAGCAAGATAGAAGGGGCCTTCCCAATTACTGGTCACTATACGTTAATCCGTCACCTACTCCGTCAGTAGGAAGATCTAGAAGAGTTAATTCCATAGAACGATTACGAAGTGACCACACAAATGAAGTCACTGGTGGCGGCTACTGTGATTCATATGTTGTTTATTCATCCTTCAGAAACAAACAAAAAAACCATAAGATATTCATATTGCGTCGTTTATATGATATTCTGAAACTACATTTTGCAATTCAAGGATTTATATTTCTTATTGTCATTAGATCTCTACAGACAAAAGATGTGCAAGACAATACTTCCCATGTACTCTTATACAATTCAACGGCCCTAAATAGCGTGCTCACTCGCTCGCCCACTTCGTGAGACATCAGGTATACTCGGCGATGTTCGTCTCTCGCAGTCTAAACTTTCACGAAGAGTACAAAATTAGGAAAACTGTTTCTTTATTATATAAGGCCTAAGTGAAATGAACACAATGAACAAATATTCTAATTTTATTTTTACTTACAATTTTCATAGCTATGAACCACACACATTTTTAATAAACTGCCAGTGTAAATTTCTTAAAAATCCTGGAGTCAATTAATAATGGCAAGCGAAGCCCCGGGCAGTATCGCGGACAATAAAAATCAAACAAAATAACTCCTTCCCTTGAAAAATTATATAATTTCTGAAAATTACACTGAATTTATCAAATAAAATTCACGTCACTTTCATCTGCCAACAAACAGTTGAGAAACAATACGTATTATCAGCGTTAACAGGTTGCTTTGGAACTGCATAATCGAATCTGAGATCGTTTTCATACCGTGGAATGTACTCTAAAGCAGGAATTTTAGCTGTTTCATTAATTATTAAACGTTTACTTTATGAATGATTCGCGTGCAAATGTTAAAAAATATAATTATTTAATGATTATTATACACTTAATTTTTAATTTTTAAATTAATTATCGTGTGCGAAGCCGCGGGCACCTGCTAGTCTTCTACATAATAAGAGGAAATGGGAAAACTTCGATCGATTTGGACGAAACTCAATACGCGGGGGTTTTTGGACCAGGGAATTCGAATCTGATTGTTTTCTTTTTTCCGGACGGCGCACTCCAGTCGTGAAATGCACCCCTAAGTAGGATTTTAGCTTTTTAATTATATTAATAGTTTTCGTTGTTTATGAATGATTTATATATAAGGGTTAAGATTCGTGAACACAGTAGACTCAGTACCGGGTTTCAGGACACTGTCTCAGTGTACCGATAAAAACTTCGGGACATATAAATGTACGCTCGATAACCCAAATACGCTTTATCGGATTTTCACGAAACTTGGTATACGCATTTATAACGTCCATGGATAGAAGCTTGTTGATATTGGACCATATCGGTTGACCGGTACCGGAGTGAAGCCCAATTTATTGTCTATTTTATGGTGATATATTAGAAAGAATTTATAAAATTCAAATCAGTTCTCATGACAACATAGGCTATTCTTTCACAGTGTTCATATACGGCTTTGGAAGTTGCAATACAGTTAGCTTTGTCAAATAACACTACCCACATATTCCTTCACATATGCTTATCAAACTAGGCCTCTGTTCTTCCGTAAGGCCTGCTTAATGAATCTATCTGGAGCTTAACTCGGAAACTGATTAAAAAATAGCTTTTCTGCATATCATAATTACAATTATCATTGATTCTGGAACTTTTTTACATCAGTTTACCTGATTTTATTTATTCACTACGTCTATTAATGTAATTAAAGATAAAATTATGTAATTCATGCATTTTATGTAAAAATGTCAGTGTCGCTCAACCTTGGATGACATAACGGACGAGATGATACATCCGTATCAACGTAAGGAAGAAATGAGACACGTATCACATGGCTTATCAAAGGATTAAGGATGGGATGTGAGCTGTGATACTGTGTCACCTTCCGGACTAAAGTCCACATGCTTCCACGTTCTGTAAATAGCTATGGTTAGGATTATGATGTAATTGCATCTTTTTTCAAGTAACTCTGTAACGTAGCTGCTTTCGTATCTGCATGTTGTATGCTATATATATGCATTTACATTTTTATGTTTAACATATATAAATATATATACAGAGTGTTTCAATAGTATATTGCGATACTAGCTAAGGAGTGCAAAAAATACTTTTTTGCACTCCTTAGCTAGTAAGTGTTACTTACGAAAGTTGTTTACATGGATCGTAAGTTGACATTCCCACACAATCGTGTTGCTAAGGCCGTTGCGATGAGGTTAAATTACTTACGGTCCAAGCGCCACGTCATAATTCATTACGATACACTTCATAATACAAGTCTTTATGGACAAAGCCCCCAGGACAAATATTCGGTTCCCATAACAACAAACACATGCGAATCACTTTCTGAAATAAACATCTATTTTCAAGAATGTATTTACATAATATTTTCAGGTAATATCACAATTAATATAATTAAATTGATATAAGTAACCGTCGTGCAAAAAATAGCATGCAACACACGGGCCGTAAAGGCATTTACGGGTCTCGAAAACTTAAAAACCCGAGGCTGGGCCTCGGGTTTTCAATCTGTTTCCTCGACCCCTAAACGTGCCTTACCGCACTTGTATCGCAATATACTATTACAAGATAGATATATAAGCATTCATGAACCACAGATTATTGTCTCTGTTGGACATTACATGAGAATATCATAGGAGAAAAATTCCTCCGGCACTGGGACTCGAACCCTGGGGGCAATCTGTCATAGGAGGGAGGTTCCATCTGGCGCTGTGAATTGAGCTCCGGCTTAGCTCAGTTGGTAGAGCATTGGCGCGAATAGCCAAAGGTCCTGGGTTCGAGTCCCAGTGCCGGAGGAATTTTTCTCCTATGATATTCTCATACTATTACAAACTTCGGGCATGGGTTCCTTACACCAAAAGAAGGAAAGAGTTCATATGAACATATGTCCCATAATCCTTTTCATCGACGTGTCATGGAAGCGATGATTTATAATTGTTAGTATTTTGTATTTAATAAAACATGATTTGCAATGAGTTTTGTTAGGTATCTGTGCTGTGATTCTAATTATTTTCCTCTGTAATATTAATGAATTATTGTATATAAGAATTATTCCCCCATATTAAAATTCCATAATTTATTACACTCTGGAAATATGCAAAATTTGAAATCCTCACATACTCAGACGGAATACAGTTAACTAAATTCCTGAATAGAAATACAACTCTTGACAACTTTCTAAATAAGAATTTTATACGAGTCTCCCAAATTAAAAATCTGTCAATATAAATTCCAAGGAGTTTTGTATCATTACAAGGCTGTGGCAAACAAGATTATTTGGAGTGAAAATTATATTTTGAGTTTTTGAGTAATTAAGAAGAAAACTGTTTGCTCTAAACCAGCGGGTCTCAACCATTTTGAACCCGAGGACCTCTAAAATGCCTAAAAAATTTTACGGACCCCTAATTTTACATCCCATTTTTAAAATAAGGCCTATATTCTTAACATTTGGGGTACAGTATTAATTATAGGTCAGTATAACGAAATATGTGAAAAGGCAAACGATCGAAGATATTATTATTAATTGCCAGTATGGTGCTTTATGAGATTGTGTGTGGGGACGGGAAAATGTCTGTCTGTCTGTCCGTGTGCCTGTACGCGCGATAATTCAAATGCGCTTTATTGGATTTTCATGAAACTTGGTATAGGCCTACACATTTATAACGTCCATGCCAAGAAGCCTATTGATATTGGACCAAATCGGTTGACGGGTACCGGAGTAATGCCCAATTTAGTGCCTATTTTATGGTAATATATCAGAAAGGCGCGATAACTCAAATACTCTTTATCGGATTTTCATGAAACTTGGTATACGCATTTATTACGTCCATGGGAAGAAGTCTTTTGAATTTGGACCTAATCAGTTGACCGGTACTGGAGTAATGCCCAATTTATTTCCTGTTTTATGGGAATATATTAAAAATAATTTATCAAATTGAAATCAGTTATCATGACAACGTAAGTTATTGTTTTACAGTGTTCGTATACGGCTTTGGAAATTGCAGTACAGTCAGCTATGACAAATAACACTATTCCTTCACATATGCTTATCAAACTCTTCTCCATATCATAATTGCAATTATAACTGATTAAACAAAAGCATTCTGGCACTTTGTTACATCAGTTTACCTGATTTTATTTTTAAATGAGGGTATAAGGTGGACACTTATATTATATTTTATTAAACTGTAATACAGTAGTTAAACTGTTTGCAATACTTATATTTTAGAAATTTATTTTGAATGGACTTTATTAATTTGGGGGTACGCCGTAGCGTAGTGGATGGGGCGCTGCGCTACAAACCGGAAGGTTGCGGGTTCGATCCCCGATGAGGTCGTTGAAGTTTTTCAAATGGCCTAATCCTTCTGGTGGCACTATGGCCCTGGGGAAGACTCAGCCTCTAACTGAAATGAGTACCAGGAGCAATCCTGGGGGTAAAGGCGGTCGGTGCGTAAGGCTGACAACTTTACCACCTTCACGTGCCGAATGTCTAAAATCTGGGATCCTCAGCCTCCTGGAACCCTCTGGCCTGAATAAGGAACACTTTTACTTTCCTTGATTAATTTACTGTATTTAATGGTAGCAGGATTGCAAATGAATGAGCAATATTCTATGCCAGTTCCCTCAATACTAGAATCAAAGACAGCGATGCGACTGCTTATCGTACATGAAGTTGAGTTTGAATTAAATGCGTGGCTATCAACGCAAACAAACCTTGCTGTAATTTTCCAAGGCGTGTGAATAATGTACTTACAAGCGACACTTGTCGCTGACATGTCGGAGTAGCTCCCAGTTCAATATTGCAAATTACTTTGGAAACCATGGGGAGCATGTGGGACTTGAATTAGCTGTCAGTTAATCAGATTCATACCACGCTTCCCATTTTACACAATACTATTGCACAATGCATATTAAAAACTTGATTTATGACAAGTGTATTTTCATTTACTAATAAGCCTAATCAATTTTACGACTTTCTTGCAAACGTAATAAGTAGACCTGGGATTTCAGGCTCTAAAAAAAATTAGTTTTAGGCACCTAAAATTGGCTTTTAAAACAAGTAAATAGGCTTTTATAAGAGAAAATAGGCACTTAAAATAAAATGTGTAAATAGACAGAAAATAGACTTTAAAATACTACAATAGGCCTATGCTCTTCAACTGTAAGGTGATTTTTTTACTGTAAAAAAGTGGTATACCTATTCATAACAGAAATAATTGCAAAATTAAGACAGAATTTAAAATACATTTATCAAAACAGTTTTGGATTATATGAAAAATTGACACAGTTTGTACCTTTTTGCTATATACCTGCTACTTGTTTTGAGCGAATCCTCCCCTTCAGTCAGCATTCCTTTGGGGACAATTGTTTGGGAACTCCAGTTTCTGTGAAAAACCTGCCCTCTGCTGTTCTGCCCTTCATTCAGGCATGTCCATTAAATGATTTTAAAAGTTACAGAAGTTGAATTTTATTTTAAATATACAAAATAGGCATTTTAGGCACTAAAATAGTAAAAATAGGCTCCAATGGTCCAAAAAGACATTAAAGGCACTATAAAACTCTGTAAATATAAGTGATATATCATGAAATGTCAACATATTTCTTTAAAAATTTCAAGTTATTTCATAAGGAACAAAATAGGCATTTGCCTTAAAATCATAGGTCTAGTAATAAGAATTCAATACTGATATAGTAGGGGAAGGCATTAGATTCTCAGTTCGGTGTCTTATATTCTAGCATTAGAGTAACTCGACATATTTATGACTAGAAGCCGCCCGCTGCTTCGCCCACGATAATTCATTCAAAAATTAAAATTCAAGAGCATAATAATTACAGCATTATACTTATTAACACTTGCACGCGAATCACTCATGAACTAAACTATTAATAATTATAACGAAACAGCTAAAAACCCGGCTTTGGAGTGCATTCCACGATTAGAAAGCGCCGCCTGGGAAAACCCTCAGATTAGAGTTCTCTGTCCCAGAAAACCCCTGCAAAGTGAGTTCCATCAAAATCTATCAATGTTTGCCCATTTAGGTCTATATTCATTATCCTTCTTCCGAATCAGTATCAGCATCAGTTTTCGGTAATACATTTAAATTGTCAAATAAGTTGCAGGTGGCTTTGCTAATATCTTAAAGGGTTGCATTCACTATGCCACTTTCGAAAAACGATTGACTGACGTGTTTTACCTGTACAAATTAGATCAGGGGAAGACAGAAGGTTGCTCTGTGACGTCACTGCTTTCTGCTCTCACTGCTCGCGTTGTACCTCTGCGAGGAGTATGTGAAATGTAGGCATCAGTGAACAGGGGGGAAGAGAGGGGTATTAGTATTGCGGGCAGGGGGAATTTAGGGGGTTAGAACTTACGTAATACGTGTTTCCGAGTTAATGAAACATCAATCGATTTTCTTGATAGTTTATCGGTTAATTACAGCACAGTAGTTAACAAATTATAAATGATTCTATTTTTCTATTCTGTGAGAACAATTGCCTTGTTCTTTGACAAAAATAGACAATACTATCATTTGAATTAACATAATTCACTACTATAAAAATAATTAAAAAAATGAACTGAATTAATTACCATACAAACTCGTCTGCACCTTAGATGATACAAGATTACAGTAACAATTTTCTGACTTTCCTGTCTCTTTTTTCTTTAACAAGTTTATCAATGTTGGGACGTAATGTTTGAGCAATATTTAATCGAAGACTACATTTAGGTTGTGATTTGACAATGTACTTCTTGATTTGAGCTTTGCACATTTCATTAGTGAAAAAAATTGTTCGGCCACATATGTCGATCCAAAATTACATAATATTCGTGCGGCAAGTTTCGGGAATCTGGTTTCAGAGAAATTTCTGTAAAAGTTACCCAAGACCACTTTACGTTCGTATTTGTCCTTTAACAGATCGTCGCATTGTAAGTTTAGCAGTACCAACTGATACGGGCAAGGAACGTCTTTGACATTAACTAAATATGGGGTAGCAAAAAGTTTAAATATTGGAGAAAGGTTTTCCACATCCTGAAACCTCGATTCGAACTGAAGAAGAATGTTTTGCAGAACTAACACATGTTCTGCAGAGAGAACACTATCAGGATCGCATCTTGCATTAACTTTGAAAAATGCTCCGTATTTCCAACCAGAAGTTGTTCTACCCACAGAGCTAAAGTGAATAGGTCCTCTAGTACCTAAATCTAGCGTACTCTAAACACCCCTACTACCGTGCGCTCTTGCTGACGTCACACACATGTGATCCGCATGCTCTTGCTCCACAAACGTCATCACAAGACGTAGTTGACTTCCCCTGAATTAGATGGTAACAGATAACGGACGGGATTAAAGTTATTAGAGAGTTTATGCAATATCGTATTTTCTGATACGATTAGACTACTCTAATTTCACGGACCGATTAAGGTAAATGGGATAAGCCTTGAACCATGACAATAGTGGCGTAAGTTTTTGCAGCTGAGTCCCAGAAAAATTATTTTGGGTTCCCAATTACATTTCTAATGCACACAAAAAAAATTCATTTGATAAGTTACGTATTCCTAAAATTATTGTGGGTTGTTGTAAAACAATAAGATGTATGTACTGGTAGTTATAACTTATCCTGCTGACCATTTTTGGCATTTTTTCTTTCACTCATAGCAAAGATTTACAACTCAACAAAATTAAAATTAAATGGCAGGTATTTATTTTCAGAAAACTTGCAAACACGAATGTGTCATAACTTTTACTACTGTTTTATATCTAATTTCATATCAATTCGTTCCGAATGAGACAAATATTTGTAACTTTTCATC
Organism: Ectobius pallidus; assembly: GCA_964059195.1. Taxonomy (NCBI): domain Eukaryota; kingdom Metazoa; phylum Arthropoda; class Insecta; order Blattodea; family Ectobiidae; genus Ectobius; species Ectobius pallidus. The sequence goes on from CAXKWD010000008.1 coordinate 144,146,760, forward strand.
TCGAAACAAGCTTTGTTGTTCAGCCTAGCCATTTCCAGCGCTGAACACTAAAATTTGACATTAATTCGTGCCTATACTATACTATAATATTTTATATGTAAATTTTGACGAAGCCTATAGCAAAATTTTCAATTTGCTCAAAAGGTGAAATTAAATTGAACTGAACTGAATATATAAATATCGGTATTTGCACTAATAGAACGGACTCTGAAGAGGTCATTTACATTTGAACCAAAACAATAAGAACCCTTAACGTCTCATAGGCTGCCTATTCTATGTTAAGGTATCGCTTTGACAAAATTATAAATAGAACAACTATCATGCCATGATAATGCTGTATACGCAAATAATAGGGAAAGGCCACTGACATAGTCATAATATATCTCATGTCTCCATCTAGAGGTCAGTCACCTGTAAACATACATCGGCAACGTGCTGTAAAGGACTTCGAATAAATATCTTCATTACATGGAATTCTCATTACTTTGAACCAATTCAGATTTTCTGGTTAGTTCCGAGGTTCACAAAGAGATAAGAACTCCCGTCCGGGATTCCGACCTAAATTAGTCACACATAAACGCATGTTCTGCAAGAATCCTTTATTTCAAGAATAGAAATATAAGTAACTAGCATGTGCCCGCGGCTTCGCCCGCGATAATTATTTCAAAAATTAAAAATTAAGAGCATAATAGTAAAATCATTATATTTATTAACACCTAAATCACGTGGACTACATACCACGATTAGATAGCATCGTCTGGTAAAAGCGACCTCAGATTCGAGTTTCTTGGCCCAGAAAACCTCTGTATAGTGAGATTCGTCCAAATAAAACAACGTTTGACCATATTTAGGGCTTACAACATTCAAGCGATCGCGAAAGTTTTATTTTCAAGGTATGACAAAAATAGACAAAGCAAACTGTAATTGATTTGACACTGAAATGTATAACTGAAAACTTATGTTTTGAAAACGCACAAAATGCACGTTTTTTGCCCGTTTTTCACTCATGACTCACGAACGAAAACTAAAATTAAAATTCCGGCTTGGAGGTGCATTTTCCGACCCTTCAGCCCACCTATGTTTAAAATTTCAGATCTCTGCGTTCAGTAGATTTCGCTGGACATCGAGGACAATTCCTTTTATTAATACAGATAATATGAATAATAATGATACCTTCTCTAATTTGTCAAACATCCATTTCATTTAATCCAAACCCACCTGATACAACTGGCAACAATATGTTCTGTGAATTTGTTTGGATAATTCTGTGTAAAAAGGGGTTAAGTATTTTCAAAAACATGTAATTTTTGGCAGTTAAAATCAGAAATTTTCAAAATCCTTTCTTAGTGAGCACCTACATTATGAAACGAAGGTACTGTCAAAATTCCAAGTCTCTACCTGTTATAGTTTAGGCTGTACGTTGATTCCTGTCAGTCAGTCAGGACAAAGCCTTTTATATATATTATTATTACAATTATTATTATTATTACAATTTATTACTCCAAAGTACACGAAAAATATATACAAAAGTTGATACACCCCCCGAAGAAGCAGAGCTTGTGTTCGGAGGTGGTTCAGTTATATATTAGAAATACTTATACTAAACAATTACTTTAAAAAAATGCATAATTTGGAGAAGTATGACAAAATGTTATGCATGAAAGGTTAGAACATGTTCTATTTACAATACAAAGGTACGAAGCAATACAACAATAATACATAACAATTTATTTGTTCAAATTTTAGTAAAAAACAAAGAAATTAAGTTCTATCCAAATTTTAAAGTTTAATATGAAAAATGTTATAACAGTAATAGTCGATAACAGAAGTAATAATTATATAAATTTTATAATTTTAGACCTAATTTAGACCATATAGAGATGAATTTCAAGTTACACATGATACTAGCAGATGTGCCCGTTCTACGGGAAGTTGCAAGTACGAGGGTCATTTCAAAAGTTCTGCACACTGTAAGTTAGAATGGAAGAAAATAATTTATTTTGCAAAATACCTTTACAGGCCTTCAATATAATCTTCATTCTTGCTTATGACAGCTTCCCAACGTTTTGGCAAATTTTGTATTCCGGATAGGGCACCTTCATTGTTGAGCTGTCTGATTACCTCACTGGAAGCTTCATCAATTGTAACAAAACGTTTTCCATGGAGTGGTTCCTTCAATTTGGGAAACAAATCAAGTCTGGTGGGCTCAAATCAGGATTGTATGATGGGTGGAGAAGTCTTTCCCATCCATAGACTTTGAAAACGTTTTGTTACAATTGATGAAGCTTCCAGTGAGGTGACCCGAGTAATCAGACAGATCAACAATGAAGGTGTCCTATCCGGAATACAAAATTTGCCAAAACGTTGGGAAGCTGTCATAAGCAAGACTGAAGGTTATATTGAAGGCCTGTAAAGGTATTTTGCAAAATAAATTATTTTCTTTAATTTTATCTTACAGTGTGCAGAACTTTTGAAATGACCCTCGTATATTCTTTCCAAAACGTGAAAACTTCGCGAGGCCTGGGATGTCTTTGAGGATGGATTTACGAAGGATAATCAAATGAAAAAAGCAATTTTTTTCCCACTATTTTAGTGCAGGAAGAATGCTTGCACATTATTTTTCAACATAGTCCCCTCCCAGTTCAATGTACTTGCACCATCGGATAGGAAGTGCTTTGATACAGCGTGAGAAAAATTATTTTGGTTCACACTGTAGCCACTCGTGCACCGCCTATTGGACGTCTTCATCAGTCTTGAACTTCTGCTGTCCAAGGTGCTCCTTCAATGGACCAAAGATGTGGAAATCTTATAGTGACAAATCTGGTGAGTATGGTGGATGTGGGAGGCACTTGTCATCGATGGTTTTCATGACTGCACGAGCAGCATGAGGACGGGCATTATCACGTTGAAGCAAAACACCTGCACTCAGCAATCCCCTTGGCTTTGGCACTATCAGACTTCCACATCTTTGGTCCATTAAAGGAGCACCTTAGACAGACGGACATAAGCTCAAGACTGATGAAGACCGTCCAATCGGCAATGCACGAGTGGCTACAGCGTTAACCAAAATAATTTTTCTCACGCGGTATCGAAACACTTCCTATAAAATGGCGTAAGCGCATTGAACTGGGAGAGGACTATGTGGAAAAATAATGTACAAGCAAGCATTCATTCTGCTGTAAAATAGTGTAAGAAAATTAATATTGCAGTTTTCATTTGATTCTCCCTCCTTCAAATGAGGGTCGCTCATTGTTCTCTAATCACAGAATCAGTCTATTTAGAGAGTACTGTGGGTGCCGAAAATTAAAAGACTTTTTTTTCCCAAGAACTGCCTCTACCTGTTGCCACCCTAATCCTCTTCGGCCTGTCAATCAATAGAAAGGTAATTAGGCGTATTTACACTTGTCTGCAGTACAGTGCAGTGTTGTCAAATACGTACCACAGCACGTTTACTTCACTTGAGAAGTGGTGAATGACAACGACAACACTGGGGAAATCCACGTTACTACAAGATCACCTGTTCTTTGTCATTGCCGGTATCGGTGCAGATTTTCGGATTAGGGAACAATGCTATTATATTCTTTTTTGTAGACAGACGATGGTTTGGGACGAGGTCTTCTTAAAATGGCACGAACAGTACACATTGGTTCTGATGTGTCGCTGATGGCCATTCTTACCGGTTATTACCAGAGTTGAAGATGGGTCAGTTAAGTCGAAATGCATACCTATGAATCTAATACATACATAACACTTCGAAGCCTTGCCATTAACGATCTACAAGCAACATAATCTACAAGACCAGACATGAACCAGCGTTCTACATCAAGAAAACCTCAAGATCAATGAACTTTGTAATAAACAGTGTGAGTAAATAGGACTAAGTTGACATTACACAACTTTGTATAAACAAGACATACAAATTTCTGACTGGTAATAAGTTTATTGCCTTTGTATGGAGAGACAAGGATAATGTATATATCTACCTAAATTGTAATTTTAACATGCTGTTTTTTTATTATCTTTTAATGTTTTTAATATTTTACATAAGGTTAAGGATATAGGACCGCCTGCGTGGTCTTGTGGTTAGCGTCGCTGACTACAGATCCGTAGACCCGGTACCTCCTCGGATTTTTATGAGTTAGGGAGGTCTGGAACGCGGTGCACTCAGCCTCGTGATTCAAATTGAGGAGCTACTTGATAGAGAAGTAGCTGCTCCGGTCTTGGAAACCACCATTAACGGCCGTGGGTGTCGGCATGCTCACCACATGGCCCCAATCCTGCCATCTGCCTTTGGTAGATGACGCAATGGTCGGGTGGTAGGCCTTGTCCCTTCAGGGATGTTGCGCCACGGAGTTTAGTTTTTAAGGATACAGGCCTAAAAACACTTTAACAGAAATACATTGTTGAAATTTCAATCAACATCAAGTGTGCAAATAAGAAAATAGGCCTAAGTCGTTAAATATTTGCAATTTAGAATCTTAAATAACTTTCATAATTTGGTCCAGGGTGATAAACATAACTATGTTTTCTGTACTTTGTAATAAGGAAAATATTGTGCTGTTAGAATAAACTTGTGTAAGTTAAAGGCAAAAATCAGGAGATATATTATTTATTAAATGAGGGTATAAAGTAGATAATTAAAGTAGATAATTATATTTTATTTTACAAATTAAATTGTTATAATTATTAGAAAATGGGAAGAAATATGATATATCAAACTAGATTGTCTTATAGGCTATGCCTATTTTACAAACTCAAATAATAAAAAGATAACATTCACGTACACTTAACCATTTCACTGCTACTGACGTATAAATTCGTTCGTTCAAAAACTGCATAAACGCAGAAATATAATATTTATAGAGTAAAGCTACATACAAAATTGTGAGAATTTTTATCTTTGCGTTCGACTGTAGTCTATAGTAACCAGTTATTCTACTGCAATTCTCTCTATTGATTTTAAACTTAGATCCCACTGATGATTTCAGTTGATGACGGCTTATATTATTGTATAAATTCAGCATTGTATTGGTGTTCTGTGTTGTTACTGTTGTAAAGGTTTATGAAAAAATTAAGCGAAGTCTTGAGCGAAGTGTTGAGTTCTGCTTCCATTTGAGTAATGGCAAGCAGCAATGATAATTTCAGAGGTTTTGATAACTTGTTCCACTGCTTAATTTTAGGAATTTCATGATCGAATGCACTCACACGTATACGTAGCCTACTGCCAAACATGGACTCTATTTTTAAAGCACAATTTCGAAGTTTGGATACCGCTCCTTGTAAACTAGTCTCCAAAACTCAATGGGCTGGAAATGTCTCAATGCTATAAGAAAATTGACACTCTATAGGTCACATAGTTCCATTTGCATATCTGGATCATCAGTCGGAGATGCCGGTTGGTAAACAGAAAATAACTAGGTTGAAATTCATCAAAATCAGAAAACTTTGAAGTAAATTCCTTCTGAATCTCTGTCAAATATTCATCAGATGGAAAGAAATCGGCATCTTCACACTCTAGATTCAATGTAGAGCGTATTACAAAGAAAAGTTAGGAGTTCGGGGACCGTTTTATTAACGAACGCGGGCCGGATCTGGTCCACGGGCCGCCAGTTGTACCACACTGGAGTAGAGGAAGTTATCAGATTTTTTGTCAGCACATAAAATATTCGGATTTTTCACCAGAATAAATTATACATAAATGATACCTACAGCAAAAAGCTGCTTGTACAAACGATATTTATTTCAGTTACTGGTTACTCTCTTTAATTTAAGAACTGCAAATCAGTAACACAGTGGGAACATGCTCGTGTCAGATTGGCTAACCTCTGTCGCATTAAACTGTCAGCGCTTAGGTAAAGCCGGGTAACTTAGAGGGGGGACTATATTTGTGGGATAGATACTAACTAGAAATTAATGGCCGTTTTTAAGGAACACAGATTTGACGCTACATTATGTATAATTAATGAGAGAAAAGGTCGGGGAGAATGTTGTTGTGGCAAGAAGTCAAAATCCCTCCCATCTTGACTCTCCCAAAAATAGAGAGAAGCTCTGGAATTTTGGCTGGCAAGATGGTGGGAGCTCCAAAAATAAGAGTGCGACTCAGAACATAGGATTGGGCTCATCTTCTGCCAAGTTTAAAACCAATGCAACTATTTCTTGTTTTAAGCTATTTTAAAATCCTTTTCTATTTTGTTTTCGTTCGAAATTAGTTATCGGCAAATATGCCATGGGTTAGAACTGGGAGAATTAACTGTAGGCGTACAGATAATTAATTGCGAAAGAGATAAAACGGTTAGCCGTTATTTGAAAATAATTAATTGGATAACCTTACATGAAAAATACCAGCACAATGTAGGCTATTACATATATATATCGCTGGCTCGGGTTCGATTCCCAGTCGGGACAAGTTACCTCGGTGGGAGGATTTAGGCCGCAGTGGTTCTCAAAGTGGGGTCCGCGATGGTGTTTCAGGGGGTCCGCAGGCGGTTTAAGAAGAAATAGGATATCCCGTAATTTTGAAGTGCTTAACTAAGTTCCCCACAACTTAGCTATGTGAAACAGCATTCTCCCACCTCACGTACTTGAAATCAAAGTTGAGAAATAAACATGAAGTAGAAAGTGACTTAATATTGAAATTATCAGACATTAAACCTAACATTGCAGAGCTAATTAATCAAAAGCAGCTTCACTGTTCACATTAAGGAGTAAACTCTGTTTGTTACCATTGATAGTCATTTTGTCTATTGAATTTAATACTTTTGAATCAAAGTATTTATTTAGTTTTTTTTATTTCAAAACCCTCAGGGGGTCCGCGAAATTTTAATTTTTTTCAAGGGGTCCGCGGAGTGAAAAGTTTGGGAACCACTGGTTTAGGGTGTTTCTACACCTGCGAGACAAATGTCAGGTAACTTTGGGCCCTTGTAGTCTTTGGACATCATCTGGTCGTCAATATCATCTTCATCCCATCCGCGCCTTTTTCAGAGTGAGTGTGTGTGCAAATGGTGTGTCTCGTCCTGTGTGTTCGTGTTGTATTGGAAGTGGCATTGGACTCATCACCCATTTGGGGAGGCTTTCCATGTCCTGGTCTAGTCAGAAAAGTATGTATGTGATGCAAAACGAATCCCTCTCCCGATAGGTTGCAGTCCTGTAAGGCCTGGGTGGCGTGGGCCGCATATACACTTATTCAAGATAGCAGTAGGCTAATGTACTAAAATCTAACCTCAAATCCTAAAATCTCATGACAAAAATTCCTCTGATAGCGTATGTAAGTGTTTTCTTAACTGATAATTAAATCACAGTGATTCATTTTTTACAATTTTAATATCACGGAATCTGAATCACATGGGTTTGAGTCTAAAATACACTTATAGAAAAACATATAATATTATGAGTAAATTTTATTATCTCTGCAATCTAAGAAACAGTTTACTATCAATATTAGCAATATTTACTAATAATTTAGAGCCATGAACTCATAACCAATGTCATTAGCAAATATTCTTATGAAACTGAAGATAATAATAATAACTAATATTATTATGAAACAGGAAGCTAATAATAATAACTACAGTATTTTTCAAATGAGAAGCAGATTCCTTCACCGCCAATCACGTGTACGAGCTTACGAAGTGCCGCTAGCAGTACGAGTCTTCCCTACGTCTCGCCGTCTCTGATTGGACCGCGTAGCTAAGCAAGGAGATGAACAAACTGTTTGTCGTCTGCAAAACAGTGTAAAAGCTCTATGAAACAGGGCCCTGGCGTTATGATCAGTAATGTTAATGAACAGTTATATTTTATTTCTTTTGTCCCAAGGTAACCCAGATCATTGTGTGGAAATTATAACATTGTCTGCTCAATTGCTGGGCAATAAAATTAATTACTGTTATCAATATTACGAAAGCTATTGCACAATATTAATTGTTACCTATATTCCGTTAGTAAACTGATAAAACAGAAGGCAGGCGTTACAGAGATGTACAGTATTAATCTCCTATCCAGAGCTATAAACTGCGGGGTTTTCCAGCTCGCTGGCCTTGTTATGGCATCTGCAGTTTTTCAGACTTCTTTATTGTCAAAACAGGGCTTGGATAGCTGTTGCTCGTGAAGTTAACTGAAAGAAATCAAATGTGAACAGAACTTGGCCGACATAAAGGAAAGTTTGCATTTACTCGGGATATGGGAGGTATGAAACATCCCCCCCCCCAAAAAAAAAGAGGGAAGTGCGGAATTTTTGTAAAATTGAACTGCAAAATGAGTTCTAGGCCCTATGGATGATTCCTCCAAATTTATCAGCAGACGAAAGCTCTTCTTGCCCAGAGTTTTAATTATGTTGATAAATACATCGATTTTACATTTACACAAAAATTAAAATCATTAATCAAACATTAAACTTTTGTTTGAGAGGTTCCATCTGTCGCTGTGAAGTGAACTCTGGCTCAGCTCAGTTGGTAGAGCAGTGGCACGGATAGCCAAAGGTACTGGGTTCAAGTCCCAGTGTCAGAGGAATTTTTCTCCTATAATATTCTCAATCAAACTTTTTACCTGTATCTTTAAGTGCTGGTCTGAAATAATTCACAGGAAATACTTTAACAGCTATAATAACAACTAAAGATAAGGAACTGGAACAACTGTTGTCTTGTGAGTGATCATGGCTAGTCCACGAATTTGACATAAGGCTTCTGGAATGTAATTAGGCCTATTATTAAATTTAGCACTTAACAATTCTCAAGATAAAATATGAATTTTATTTTATTAGATAATTATTTTCGATTAATAGAAAATATTATTCTACGTTAAATAAAAACCACAGGAGCGGCCCGGCCCGTAAGACCCCCCTGGATGTGAAACACTTTTCTTTTGGTACCTTAAATGTGGGCTTTGCGCTACTCTTGTTCTTTGTCTTTTCTTGAAATTAACGAATTTTTAGAAGACAAAATGAACTAAATTTGATTATATTAAAATTAACACGAAACGAATTGATTTTACTTTAAATAGGCCTACAGATTGTTTGTTATGCAGTTTTATATGCTGCCCTCAAGGTTTCAAGATTGTTCTGTGTTCGATAATAATCGATATCACACCTGTGTTATAATGAAAATCAGTTTCGAAATGGATATCATTATGATACCGTTACGTCATCTGTAATAAGCGCATAATAGCATATCTCTCTAGTTTCCTATATATCGTAATGTTGGGGCTTAAGGCCTCCAATTGGAGGTTACTGTTACCTAAATATATTTTTTGCACTCCTTAGCTAGTAAGTGGTACTTACGAACGTTGTTTACATGGATCGTAAGTTGACATTCCCACACAGTCTTGTTGCTAAGGGCGGTTGCGATGAGGTTAAATTACTTACGGTCCAAGCGCTACGTCATAATTCATTACGATACACTTCATAATACAAGCCTTTATGGGCACGGCCCCCAGGACAAATATTCGGTTCCCATAACAACAAACACATGCGAATCACTTTCTGAAATAAACATCTATTTTCAAGAATGTATTTACATAATATTTTCAGGTAATATCACAATTAATATAATTAAATTGATATAAATAATCATCGTGCAAAAAATAGCATGCAACACACGGGCCGTAAAGGCATTTACGGGTCTCGAAAACTCGGCTGCGCCTCGGGTTTTCAATCTGTTTCCTCGACCCGTAAACGTGCCTTACGGCACTTGTATCGCAATATACTATTGTTACGCTCACGGCTGAGTGGTTAGCAGGGCCGTGGAAAGAAAGCAAGGACCCCAGGGACAAATTTTCCCGGGCCCCCGTCAAATATTAAATTCACTACCCAACTCGCCCTTTATAATGTATGCAATAAAAAGATTATGTAATGATATTACATAATTATTAAGTGCCAGAATGGTACTTTATGCGATTGTTTGGGAGACAGGACTGTCCGACTGTCTGTCTGTCCGTGTGTCTGTAAGCGCGATAACTCAAATACGCTTTATCGGATAAAACTTGGTATACCATTTATAACGACCATGGGACGAAGCTTATTGATTTTGGACCAAATCGATTAACTGATGCCGGGCACGAAATTGAAAAATACAGTACATTAAAATGTTCTAATTAGGAACAATTTTATCTGTATGAACCAGGTTAATCTTTTGAAATTAGCAAAAAACTTTCTGCTTCTACTTTTCAAAAATAGCAATTTTTCTTCAAGAATAATCCATTTCAGATTAACTGATTAATTCCGTGACACCGTTATATGACAAGACAATGCAGATAAAATAAACACACAAAACATAACTTAAGCTGTTTATTGAATTATAACCAATTTTATTTTACAGTAAATTTAGAAAGTAAAAAATCAAACCATGTCGGCCGGGCCCCCTTTTGGGCCCGGGCCCCGGGACTATAGCACCGGCTGCCCCTCCCTTTCGTCGGGCCTGGTGGTTAGACCACTCGCCTTCCATCGCTGGGACCCGGGATCGAATCCCGGTGCATCCATGTGGAATTGTGGTGGACAAAATGGGGTCGGGGCAGGTTTTCTCGGGGTGCTCCTGTTTCCCCTGCCATATATCATTCCACCAGAGCTCCATTCATCTTACTATGACCATTGGTTGCAATAAAGGAATTTATTTATTGTGTTACGCTTATTTTCTGAGAGAGGGCAGAGGAACAGGTGGTAAGCCATCTCCTCTGAACCCCCTGTCGGAAACTAAGGTATTGCTTGGACGCGTAAGGTCCCAGGAATTTTGTCCAGAGGCCCTAATTTAGGCTTGGAGTTCTTTTAAGTGCCGTAAATCTACGACACGACCACCCTCCTTAAAGTCCCTCCCGGAGGACTCCGTGCCCAGGATTTTTACGTTCTGAATATTATAGTATGCTCGACCAAAATAGTATATTGCGATACAAGTGCCGTAAGCGGTGCATACGGATCGAGGAAAGAGTTTGAAAAAACGAGGCGCTTGCACAGAGTTTTTTCAATTTCCGAGATCCGTTATGCGCTTACGGCACGAGTATTGCACGCTATTTTTTGTACGATGACTATTTGTATCAATTTAATTATATTAATTGAGATATTACCTGAAAATATTATGTATATACATCATTGAAGATAGATGTTTATTTCAGAAAGTGATTCTCATGTGTTTGTTGTTATGGAAACCGAATATTTGTCCTGGTGGGCCTTGTCCATAAGGCTTGTATTATGATGTGTGTCATAAGTAAATTCTTACCGCACGGAAATTTGTTTTGTTTCCATAGCAACAAGATTGCGTGCGGGAATGTCAACTTACGATCCACGACAGCAATATTCGTAAGTACCACTAATTAGTTAAGTCGTGCAAAAAAATATTTTTACAGTAGGCTCTGGCAACAAGAAACTGCGCCTATGATCGTATCCAGTACAGCAGCGTTTCTCAACATTTTTGAACCGGAGGACCTCTAAAATGTGTAAAAAACTTTACGGACCCCTAATTTTACATCCTATTTTTAAAAGAAGGCCTATATTCTTAATATTTGGGCAGGAAATATATAAAAAAATTACTTCTTTTCTTTCCAGTTGCTTTATGATATTTTTTAATTATGTCTGCGGACCATGGGACCACCAGTGGTCCGCGGACCATAGGACCACCAGTGGTCCGCGGACCATAGGTTGAGAAACGCTGCAGTACAGTAACCATGCCGATGTTGAGATTTCAGATCGATTTAAATTGTCATGTAAACATATAGATATTTTTAGATGGAATATGGGTATGGGAGAAATTCTCCACAGGAAGGTTTATGACCCCGATCAGAGGCGAAGCGAATAATTTGACCACATTGCGCAAACACGAGGCTCCTAATTAAGTTAGACTTGAGTGATGTGAAAGAGATTTCACTGGAGAGAGCGAGAGAGCTGAAGCGGGATTCCCGTGCCGCATTCTCCACGAGTCGCTCTTTGAACCCGGGAATCCCTATCCCCCCACCAGCTGCACTCCACAACCCAAATAACTTTCAGAAATAACTTCTATAAATAACACGCACAGATCGTTTATCACGCTCATACGACTCTAAAAAGAACTCATATTTTCTTCCAAATATAAAGAGTATTTGACAGACATTTTCGTTGTCTATTGTACTCGTTCATTAATACCAAACTTTCCGCATTTTCATGTAAATCATGAGCGTCGGCATGGGGGGGGGGGCAAGGGGGGGCAACTGACCCCTCTGGATTGCCTTATGGATTCATTTATTTGTGGTACTCTTTGTCAACTTACAGTTGTAGCATGGCGAGTAAAAAAAAAATTACTTTATAATGAGTTTAGAAAACGTATTAACTAATTATAACTATAATATGTATTTATAATAATATCTCACCAAGGCCATTGCTCAAAAGATCATATTCTGTTTCCTTAAAAAACTTTGTAGCCTCGTCGAATTCAGCTTGGGTTCAAAATAACGATCCGGTTAACTAAGTGAATATTAATGTGTTTAGCCTAATCATTTGAAATTGTGGTCCGAAATTGATTTTGCCCCCTCTTAATAAAATTCCTGGCGACGCTGCTGAGGTAAATGCACCTATTTTAGGTATTTTATAAAACCAACAGTTTTGAAATACATGAACACCATTTGATAATAATTATTACTTTTTAATTTAGCTGTGTTTATACTCCTATCAGCTGAGAGGCCATATCAGGAGTTTGAGATGTGTTTCTCTATACAGTACGGTAGGCCATGGAACTATTGTTTGTCAATTGATTCCTTTATTGGTTTTTTATGGAGTAAATTTCAACTGATATTAATTTAAAATGATATGATACACGATGAAATGGTGTGGATGATTCATGGTATGTAAATACCCAATTCGGCATTTGCCTTTACGACTGGGGAAACCATGAAAAACCCATGTCAAATTGGCCGGCCACGGGATTTGAACCTGGGACCTTCCGAATGCGAGTCCAAGACGTTACCATCTCGCCCACCTCGCTCGGTTTCACTATGTTATTTTATATACAAAATAAAGGAACCCCAAAACAGCAAAGATTTAAAAAGTAGGCCTAGATTAATAATAAACTAAACATTACATAAATTTAAAATCTTTCTGGCTAGCCTTTGCCTATGAAATGTTGTTACATCATGAAAACTGATTCGTTTTGGGGCTTAAAAAACGAGATTGCAATTGTCATTTGCCTTCACCACTGGGAAACCATGAAAACCCCATATTTAAATTGGCCGGCCACGGGATTTGAACCTGGGACCTTCCGAATGCGAATCCAAGACGTTACCATCTCGGCCACCTCGCTCGCAAATGAAATAATAAGATAATACCTCACTTAAGAGAAGAGGACATAGAAATCGACAGTTTTTCAAACTTTTCTTAACCCTTAGCCATGGACGCGAGGTCTGTATGGCCACAGTAAAAACTAAACCGCGGCTATTGGTCATTTACACCACCTTCCCTTCTCAAAATCCTTTATCACCTTATGTGTCACTTACCCATCAGTGCTAGAAAACAGTTTATTTTTTTAGCGGTCTATGAGGCCTCCCCCCCCCCCCATGGTTATGTAAGTAATTTTTTCAGATTAATAACAACGAGAAATGGCCGGGACCAACAAAAACTATTAGCCCTGGAGTTTTTATTAAGAGTATGTGATGATAGTTATCATGAAATTATTTCCGTGAACTTTTGCAGTAGGCCTAAATGTTTAGAAAAGAATTACTGCATGTTTAATCTTTTATAGGAAAATGTTATAAGTTAAGCTATTGCAATTCTGAACACAACCACACTTATTATGGTGAACTGTGATTAATATATGGTTGGGAGTGACGATACTAAGTAATGTTTTATGTAAATGAGCTATTTATTTTAAAGCATATTAACATATCTTCGGAACTGTGCATTTCATTGCATTTGTGGTGCAGTGATTTAAATGTGTGTCCAGAAAACCCTCTTAAAATTATGGTGAGAGGAATAACTCTTGGTTAATTAAACATTAAGGAATCAATTTGCTTGAAAAATAATTAAACTCACATTTTGTAAGTTTTTGCATTGTTAAAACCCCCTTAACTCTTAGCGGTCACTCAGACCTCACGTCCATGTTAATGTAGGCCTAACAGAATAATCGCGTCCATGATTAAGGGCAGTTTCCCAAAAATCAATTTAAAAAGTAAAATAAAATACAATATCGTTGTCCTAAGGTTTTGTGGCAGCGAGTCCAAAATTATCACGACAGAATTTCCAAGTGTCCCCTGAGCCCTGACTTTCCAATTCCGCACAATTAGGTACCAGTACTGCATGTTTGAAATCAATTCTTGAAAATGTCGAAACCCTCTACTGAACCAGAAAAAAGTCTGGTACGTATTTAGCTCACTCAGGGGGCCCGGGTTCAAATCCTGGTCGGGACAAGTTACTTAGGTGGGTTTCTTCCGGGGGTTTTCCTCGCCTGTGAGACAAATGTCGGTAACTTTAGGCCCTTGTGGTCCCCGGATATCATCTGGCCGACATTATCATCTTCATCCCATCCTCGCCTTGTTCGGAGTGTGTGTGTGTGAATGGTGTGTCTCGTCCTATGTGTTCGTGTTGTCTCGGAGGTGGCCCCGGCATTGGACTGATGACTCATCCGGGGAGGCCCTTCATACCCTTGTCTGGTCAAAAAAAGGATCTATGTGATCCATAGATAATACCTCTCCCGACAGTTCGCGGCCCTGTAAGTCCCGGGCGGCTTAAATCCTAAAAGGGAGAGGTAAAACTAAGATGAAGAAGAAGTAATATTGTCTACCATTACCTTTCCTTCGGGATTGCTTCATTTTCTTACTCTTTTAATGGAGATGTTAGGTTCGAATAGAACATAGCAATGAGTCCTTACGTTTGTTGGTCATTTATAAGACAATTATCCTACTGGTTGTGTTGTATGGATGTGAGACATAGTCCCTTACTCTTCGGGAAGAACATAATCTGAGTGTGTTCGAAAACAGGGTGCTTAGGAAAATATTTTGGACTAAAAGAGATGAAAAGGGGAACTGGAGAAAACTACATAACGACGAGCTTCATAACCTCTACTCTTCATTGGATATAGTAATGGTAATTAAATCACGGAGGAAGAAATGGGCTGGACATGTTGGGCGCATGGGGGAGGAAAGACATGTCTCAAAAGTATTGACTGGGAGACCCGAAGGGAAAAGATCACCTGGAAGACCTAGACGTAGGTGGAAGGACAATATTAGGATAGATTTAAGGGAAGTGTTATTTGCGAGGGATGGTTGGATGGAGTCAGCACAAAATAGGGTTGAATGGCGGGCTCAGGTAAGCGCGGCAATGAATCTCCATAAAATAGATAATATTTATTTAGCTTGGTAAGAAATTGTCCAATGCCATTGAGTAAGAAAGTAAGTAAGTAATAATAAAATAAGGAGTGAGATAGGGCTATATACATAAATTATAAATATATACTGTATATATAATTATATATTAGTTAATTAGATCACATGTAAATAAAACTTTCTTACTGTACGTATTTTACTCCTAAAATATTTATACAGGATTGTTCATGTTATGAAAATCTCTTTCCTTGGAACTGCTGCTTTACACAATTTTGCCGAATTCCCTTAGATGTGTCGGTCAGTGAACAGCAACTAAATTAGTTGTAAGCAGGCAGATCCTAACTTCCTCACATCCAGGAAACATTTGCCCTTTTCAGCTACAGCACAATGAAGGTGGTAGTCTTGTGGAGCCCACACAAAATGCAGAATGACTTCCAGCTGTCTGGTGATCAGTATTGTCCACGGTGAAACTTCCAATTTAAAAATCGCAAAGAAAGGAAATAGCCGCACTATTAGAAGGCAAAGTTGCTACCCCAAAACCTCAACATAATCAGTTGATAGATTTTCTGATCAGGAGACAGTGCTATTGCATTCTTTTGTAGAAAAAGGATGGTATGGGAAGAAGTCGTCTTAACATGGAATCTACGTTAGGGATTCCACGTTGACTTACTTCTAACCAAACTATCGTTTTTCTACAAATGAATATATAGTAAAGCATTGTTTCCAAGTCCGAAAATTTGTACTGATTACGTTGAGATCTTAAGGTGGCCTCTTTGGGGTCTCCTAATAGTACGGCTATTTTTTCTTCTTTGCGATTTCTAAATTGAAGTATTTACTGTGGACAGTACCGGTACTCAGTGGTGATATTCAAACAGTTTAGCAACCGGTTCTCATCAGGGTATTTGATGTTGATTCAAAATAGCCCAATGTGCTATTTTGTTATTTTTGTCTTTTCATACCCATACTAAACTTACTCAGCTTCCTTAAAGAAGACAACGGTCCGTTTTATAATCGAACATCGAAAGCAAAGGGAGCGAGTGTCGAGACGATCGGCCGTGCCAACTTAACCGCACGCCCGCTACCTATGGTGGTAGTCCACCGCTAGCGAACATAAATGGCGTGTTTTGGTTCTAGCAAATTCATATATGTATTATCACTGTTGTGGATTGGCGTGAATCTGATCTTGGAAAAAGGCTTCACTCATGTGAAGCCACCGGTTCGGAGAACCTACAAGATATTTAACAACCGGTTCTCGCGAACCGGCTGATTATCACCACTGCCGGTACTAATCTTTAAACAGCTTGAAGGTATTCTGCGTTCATATGGGGGCCATTTGACGACCACACTCTTTGTACTGTAGATGAATGGGACAAATGTTTCCTGGAACTGAGGAAGTTATGATCTGTCTTACAACTGATTTGACAAGTCTAGTGGGGAAAATAGTAAAAGCAGCAGTTCTAGAAGAGGTAGTCATAACACGAAAAATAATTCTGCAGTTTTACACAAACTGAAACTTCTTAAGAATACACAGAAGTAGAGTTAATGAGCGAACGAATTATCATGGTTAGGATTCCATGCTAAAACATGGCTTGCAGTTACTGTAATTTCAAAACACGAATACTATTTCTACCCCGGTATTTGGTACATCAACCCAACAATCTTCGTCGAATAATGCTTATCTTTGGTACATACATATTTATGTCTTCACCAACAGATACACAAGCCGTGATGTAAAGCAACAGGTTTGTTGTTCATATTTCATTATGCTTCATATTCTAACTGTTAACTACCCTAGTATTAATCTCAAAGTTTGACTGATAGTTCTCTGTACCCTCTCTCTTTATTAATTTTACAGGCAGAAATAGCAGTAAACAATACCTTGAATAGTTTCTTTCGTAGAAAAGTAGGTTCTTCTCCCCTTGCATTTTCCACACAACCACTCAACCAGGTGATCACTGACAAACTGCAGCAATAGACCTATAGACATTCCATTCCTGAAACGCCATCTATCGACGGTACTCAGTTTGATGTGTTCGTATCATCTTTCTTACTTTGTAATTTGAAACGAAGTGATGCAATTATTATTATTATGCACATTTTATCAGGGTAATTTTACATTATAATAATATTATCTTCAATAAAAACGAAAAAAGGTAAGCATTGAGAACATTAGCAGTGACACGGACGTACACTCTACGTAATGACTAGGGACCGGATTCTTAGGTTTTTACCTATTTTTTTCCTTACTTCCAAAACAAAAAGCGCTCATACACTTTTTCGAATCATGTCCATAGGATTCACCCACATTAATTCTGTGGCACCTAAAAATACCTAAATGGACATAAAAACCTAAATATACCTAAACGGGATATAAAACCTAAAATATCTAATTTAGGCTATTTTTTTTTTTTTTTTTTTTTTTTGTCAGTTGAGAAATCGATATTTTGCTGAGAGACAATTTTTGTCGGGTTGAAATTAATGCCACCAGCGTTTAGTTTAACCCATTGTTGTCTAGGATGGACAGTATAAAGAGAGGATGTACTGTAACCAGAAATGTGAGGAAATCTTATTTTCACTTCTTCTTTTGATTGTTTATGCTTTCTTTCTTCAATTCTACAATATTGTCCTAAAGCAAGTTTACACAAATTCAAGTCAATTATGTTAAGTTTAACTTCACAAGTGTTATGTATTGAATCCTATGTAGCACATTCAAATTCATTAAACCAATTACTCTACCCGAAAACGATATTTTGGACAAAAAACCTAAAAAAAACTATTTCACCTAATGGAAAACCTAAAACAGTGTTTTTAAAAACCTAAAAATCCGGTCCCTAGTAATGGCAAACAGGGTAGCCGAAATTCACCAAGCAGATATAGTCTATCGAATTTTAACCTCGTATATCATATTCTGGAAACACTATAATATATATATATATATTATGTAACTTAATACTAAAATTTGTCCACCGCTGTGGGATAGGGAATGTGTTCGCTCCTCTCACGCAGCGGGCCCGAGTTCGATTCCTGGTCGGGACAAGTTACCTAGGTGGGGTTTTTTCTGGGAGATTTCCTCATCTGTGAGACAAATGTCGGGTAACTTTAGGTCATTGTGGTCCCCAGATATCATCTGGCCGTCATTATCATCTTCATCCCATCCTCGCCTTGTTTGGAGTGAGCGTGTGTGTGAATGGTGTGTCTCGTCCTATGCGTTCGTGTTGTCTCGGAGGTGGCCCCG
The DNA here is from genome assembly GCA_964059195.1 of Ectobius pallidus. Lineage (NCBI taxonomy): Eukaryota > Metazoa > Arthropoda > Insecta > Blattodea > Ectobiidae > Ectobius > Ectobius pallidus. Next base: position 144,165,259 of record CAXKWD010000008.1, read on the forward strand.
ACATTGGGCTGATCACTCATCATGGGAGGCCCTCCATGTCCTTGTCCGGTCAAAAAAGTATGTATGTGATCCAAAGATAATCCCTCTCCCGACAGGTCGCGGCCCTGTAAGGCCCGGGCGGCTTGGGTCGCTTAAATAAAATAAATAAAAAGGGAGAGGTAAAACTAAGATAAAGAAAGAAAAGAAATACTAAAATTTAATCTAATCAATATTTGCTTGATGATTTGAAAAATAAAAAGTTCTGATGAGGCAGTAATACATCAACCGACCATCTTGCCTCGTCTCGTGGTTATCTTGGCTAGGGATCCGCAGGCCCGGGTTCAATTCCCGGCACCTCGGATTTTTCTGACGTAGAGAGGTCTGGAACGGAGTGCACTCAGCCTCATGATTCAAACTAAGGAGCTACTTCATTAAGAAGTAGTGGCTCCAGTCTCGGAAACCATCATTAGCGGCAGTTAGTATCGGCATGCTGACCACATGCCCCCAACCCTGCCATCTACCTCGTGTATAAAAAAAAAAACTAATCTTGTAGGTACAGGTGAGTTTATGGAAACTTGCCGATGATTTTGGTTACTTAGCGTTTTTATTTATTTAAAGTTGGCATTAATTCTTACCGTCTGTGTTCCACACCAGCCATTCTCTTATTTGTTTGAATTTAAGTTCGAACATATGCATTAACCTATGAACAATGCTCCGACATAGGTGAGCGGTAAAATGGAGTGGCTACAAGGCATGCTTACAACAAATGTAGACCTAACATTCTAATGGGACTGAACACTTATTTTTCAGGTTCCATTTTATTTGACATTTTGGTGGTACACCCAACATGTGCATTAAAAGGGCTGTCTTAGGTCAGCTGTGACCCTTTTTTTATATGCAGAAAGATGCTTAAACATTGTTCTTATGGAGCTTATAGTGTTAATCATCTCTGAAAGTAATTTTTCGTTTAGAATGTTAGGTTTACAAATGTCCATAACAGCTTCTGAATGAGTCTGACTCGTATTGGTTTGATGTAAAAACCTGGCTCTTAGGTTCAAGAGAGAGGGGAATAAGACAAACATTAAGTGGAAGGTTAGTCTGTTGCGTATTCTCGAACATGAAGAAAGGATAGAAGGCGTGGGGTGTGGGCCTGGCATAGCCGGTTTGTGTATTCCCATAACAACATAAGTCATTGCATATTATATCGAAAATACTCTGTGCACACGACTGTATATCCTAGACCAGGTCCTACTATTCAAACGCTGAAATGCTTACCTGAGTCCACTTTATTGGCTGATGAAAAGAGGGCATTATGCCAACTCTCATAGCCATTTTATCTTGACCAGAGCTGCTACTTCCTGATTAAGTAGCTTCTCAGTTGTCCTCATGAGACTGAATGCATCCTGTTCCAGACGCCTTAATTTAGAAAAACTGTTTATCAAGCCCAGTCCTGTGGATCTGTAATCAGCAATGGTAAAATCTGGGCTATACACATTTTTAAATTTCAAGAATATATGTTTGCATAGTTGAAGCATTTATTTTTAGAAGGGTCTAAGTGCCAAAATCATGAATTTTCAGCTGATAATTTTAAATGATCTACATACCCAGACCAATACACTTTCAGAAGGGTCCAAGGTCCATGGAAAGTCACGTTAGTAGCAATAAATTCCAAGATATAGCACTGAGTCTATCTCTGGCACGTCTTTCTATGGTCTATGTCTTGTTTTCTATACAATCAGGATTTTGGCACTTAGACCCTTATAAAACTGAATGCTTCAATTCAAGATGGAAAAGTATGGCTTTTTAAATCGGAATTATACTTGAAGGAGTTTGTGTTCTACAAACGGGACTCACCTATCAATCCCAGATGTGCAGTTGTATGCATGAAACTTTGGACATTTGTAAGGATACAAAAATCAGGATTTGGGACACAAGACTAGGATAATTATTCATAATAAAAACAACAGGCTTCATTTGCATTAAATCGATGCATTTAGCTACTAAAAATAGTATTACATATGATATATTAAGTATTTACAATAATCAATTACATGAACGAGACAAGACACTTTTCAGGCTTCAACACCTAAAAACAGTATCAACACTTACATATTAGTAACAATTTGAAAACAAGTTAAACAATGTCCTTGTACTGATAAAAACTTGCTTAACTGAATTCATACCTTTTGCTTTTGTTTCCCCAAATGAAACAAAATGAATCCTAGGGCAGTGACGCTTGACTAAGGTTCTTAAGAACACCGTTTAACTCAAACTTGCAGTCGGATCGCCATGACACATAACACTCATGGGAACAACTTTGTCTTTCTTCTACAAGGCACAGAACTTCCACTCACGATATCAATGTAATAAATAACAATTCATCAGTCCTACGAACAACTTAGCTCATTAAAAAGGAGGGGAACTTAAACATATGACCTACTTAATTACTATTAATTAGCACAGGTACATATGTAACAATGTAAAGCAACAAATGCCATCCATCGCTATTTACTATCCTCTTTGCTTACGTCCTTTCACAAGTGCCAACTCTTACACTCAGGTCTGAAGAATAGAGACCCATCTTACTACCTCTTTTCTTCTCTTTTGTATATACTGAAAATGGCATAATGTTATACAGAGGGTGGTATGAGGAAGTTATTAAGATTTCCTTACTATAAAAGTATAAAGCTTTTAAGTTATCCCCCACTGATAAAAAATGATGATAAACAGGGGATTTGGTAACCTTTTAATACCATAAAAAGATCAATTAGCAATGTGCATAAAATTTTGTGAATGGGGAAAAATACAATCAATACCAGTAGCTACCTCAAGGCCATAATTAATGCTGCATTGTCATTGAACATTTTAGGGTCGTCTCGCTTCGTAATTAGCTCATTGCAACCTAAAGCTTGTTTCATGATTTTCATGAGCGTTATTATAGGCAAGATGCATATAACTGTTTTTGTTCGACCATAATTAAAAGTCCAAATTTTTAGATTACCTTCTGTACTACGCTATCTCTGTGACCATTCAGCTGTCATCTGTTCTTGTCTTTTACAATAATGGCAGGCGGCAAATGCATGAACTAAGCAGGGCTTTGGTTGGACAATTTAGCCTCAAAGCAACACACATTAAAACAAACAAAATGACCTTAATTTACTGTAATTTTAAAATTAATATGAACAGAATTGAGTTTATTTTAAACACAGACTGCAGTTTGAATTTGTGCTATCGAGGCCTGAAGATTTTTCTGCATACGATATTAATCAATATCAGATATGCTGCTAGAAATCAGTAGCTGGAATAACAATAGTACTTTAATTACGACATTAAGATATTATCTCATATGTAATCTGCTTATAGTATAGTCGAACAAGAAAAACATTGAACATCAGTCACAGCAATTTTGATAATGACTACTATAATTATGGATTCTAGCAGAAAGAGCAACAACATTAAGAAATAGGCCTTAAAGTAGACACAGTATAACAGGATAAGCCTGTTCACCATCTTCCCCATCTTTGATGGAACAATTCCCCACCTTCCGTATGACATTTAACTGAATAATTAATTAATAATTAATATAGATTTTTAAAATTATACTCGTAAGTTTCCTTTGCCTAAATTAAGCAGTTATTTAATTTAATACATTACAAAATTTAAACACAAACTGTAACCAATCACGTCAACACTTCCATATTTGGCAAAAAATTATTGAGAATTAATTTCTTTGGTAATAGGATATAATTTAACAATCCTCAAGTACAGCAAATTAGTAAAAATTATCTTCCACTTACAACTGTTAAGAGGTGAATTTCCTATGTACATATAAACGAGAAGAAGCCGTAAAATTAAGGGAATCTAAAATTAGATCTATGCAACTGAAAAACTAGCTGTGAATTTACAGTTTCACATATGTTACTATTATTCTAGCTAGCCTTGCATCTTTCTAAACATCACTGTCTTTGTTTCTCTCTTGGCATATTCCCCCCTCCTCCACTAACCTTGGAACTGTGTCAAGGAATAGTAGGAGGAAATTCTGGTGGAAGAAGGGAGTAGGAGGAGGGCTTTAAGGTCATACTTTTATCAATGACATCAGAATCAAACAGTTTTCTTGCTCCTGTCTTTGCCCTGCCTAACAGAAGGAACAGAATCCACCAATTAATCGTGATGGAACACTATAACTTCTTGCACAGAGTGTCACTTATTTTCTGTTGGCTGGTTTTAGCTTACGCACTGATGTCGATAGGCTGCCCGTTGAGTCTGGTAAAATAATTGTCGCATGGTATTCCATACATCTGTCGGTGGGAAGAAAAAAAACACACATCAGTTCCTGAAGTAACTCTTCTTTTGTTAATTTTAACTCACACCACACACACACACAACATCACACACATTTAGCCTCACTTTAGCTCTTAGTCTTAATAGATACCTTTTGTCAATATGAACAAATATTTCTTACATCTAATGGAACACTGTTGGTGGTATCAGAGTATGTTAAAGTGCAATAATCAAGGAGCGAGGGTGTGACAAAACTAGACTGAACTTATAAGCTATATCTCTAACGTTATCTGATTTTGTTCAGTTTCGATGGACGTGCCAGGGTTGCCATTAAGGAGTGAGAAACTACGGCACCATTCAGAAAAGGAAAAGAAAAGAAAAAAAAAGTTTAGAAAACTAGAAATTGTCCGCAACAACTGTATTTAATGAACTTATTTATTTATAACAATTTCGTTTACAGTTCACAGAATTTCAGTCATTGCAAATTAAGAAACTGAGAGAGCAACCAAGGAATGATTAGAGAAATGTCTGTTGCAGTTTCCCATAACAATATTATCATCAAACGCTGTAGTTTTTCTTAGCTATCAATGCAACCATGCAATGATGATCTACAGTGGATAATATGGTTAATAGCAAAATTACATTTTTTGATTTGTATTATGTCATGGAGTACGGATGCAAGAATTTTTATGATTAGTAATTCGATTGTAACAAACATGTGTACTAAGATTACAATGAGAAAATGTAAGTTTACTGTCGATCGGCCCTGGAATGTTGGAATTTATCTAAATAACTACCTGGGTAGAAGCCCAAATTTAGTTTTGTAGTTTAATTTTCCTACATTTATTATTTTTTCTATAAGGTCCTACATTTTAGATCAGAGGAGTCCTACAATTCAATACAAGCTTCTGGTAACCCTAATCATTACAAAGCTTTCTAATTATAAATATAACACGTTCTAAGATCATCTCCCTTGCTTTGATCCTCAATATGCTAAGTTATAAATGTGAAAAATTATATTTTATGTTATTTGTGTACATTAAAATAATCCAAAATGCACCTGAAAATAACTGTAACTGTACCTCATTCAAGGGATGAATTTATGTGCCTCAAATAATGTGTTCCATGTAAACAAAATAAGAATTAAAAAAAAACAAGTTACAGAATTTAAACTTTACATTCTCTTATGAATTAAAAATGCTCTCCCTCTATCCTTGATTAATCACACTTGTACAACGCATTTATTTACATTTGGAAGATTTACTACTCAAGCTTCAATAAATTAAGCTGCCGTTAGGTTAAACGGATTTTGTTAATTCACTCTCAAGTGCTCACCTCATCTTCACCATAATCGGAGTCTGAATCTGAATCTTCGGTTATGTATTTCTTCACTGCACCCTGCTGTGCAAGCACTTCTGTGAATGGAGACCTCAGACAAGCTGCCAATTGGTATGCTGTGTGACCAGAATAAGTAGTTGTCTCTAGATTAACGAACTTTATGACATCGTCGAGGAGAAACTGTGCCACTTTGTGAATGCCGTATTCGATGGCATAGTGGAGAGGTGTGCGCCCACCCTTGCCTTCCTGTAACCAAGAAATAACATCATAAGTATCCTGAAATGATGTCACTGTTAACAACTTATCAGTTATCACATATTTGTTTCAAATTATAATTAACCCTTAATAGCAGTCGTGAACATTTTGGGAACTAACACAGTCGTGCAGTCCATAGAGAGTCCTGCAACTTCGGCACCCAATAATCCGGCAGCTTGGATTATTCGGTAACCACAACAGAAGTATCAAACAATGTTTTGGCAAGAAATGTGGTAAACTATTCTGTTAGAATTTATTAACACATACAACTTTTGTTTCACAGAAGATTAACTATATCAGTATAACTATGTCTGAGGTAAAATGAACACTTTTTAATTTTTGCAAAAACAGTTTTAGTAAAAGTCCTTATTCCCAATAACTCAGTATTTCAGGAACTCAGAGCTCTTTTGGTCCCACGAATCAGTATCACAATTGCCCTGAATATATTATCTGACCTCAGTATAAAAAACTTATCATCTAACACTTCACTTGAAATCTCGGCAAGCATGTTTTCAAGTTTCCATTCAAATTCAGATCATTTAACCTCATGTAAAAAGCCGTGGGTGGTGAGTCGGTAGCGCGCCTGCCTTCAATTCCTGGTGGGGTTGGGGATTTTTCCTTTCCTGTGTTCAGGACTGGATGTGTGTGTGTGTGTCCGTGGGTTTAAATAGGTAGGGGACTAGTGCACCCCGGTAAAAAATTCGCTGTGAATATCCCTTATGGGATCACCAGGGGTCACTCGCAAACCTGAGGAGGAATACCTAGAAAGCGTACATAGGACCTGACATATTCCAAGGTACAGACACAAAAACAGTCTTGAAGTACTGAAGACTGCAAGATTTAAAAATAATACCAAAGAAGCAGATAAAGCATCCTTTTCCTTTACATTTTAATCGCACATTGAAATTGATGAAAATGCTGAAAGAGAGATAGCCTCAAGATCAAAACTTATGGAGAGATAAAAAGCAGAAGAATGGCTCTGGCCCAAGGGTCGTCACAACAGCAGTTGAGGATTAAATGTTGAGGAAAAGAGAGCATGTGAATGTAAATTACAACTGGTAACAGGAAGTCTACTGTATGTTCTTTTCATTAATACTTATCATCTCTAGTGTTTCAGATTATGTAACATTATTTCCTTCAAGAAAAATGACTGCATACCATATGCAGATGCCTATTACAGTAATGGGTAAACATCGTTACAAAATGGTGAACAACACTATCTACGATGAGTGAATGAACGTTAAGAAATTTTTGAAAACACATTTTAATTTAACAGAAAAAGTAAAAAAAAAGAAAGAAAGAAAGGAAAAAAAATTCTACAGATTTACTTTTTTTAAATAATTACAGGCCTACTGTAGATATTCAAAAGATTCTGGACGATGCTGTTCATATGATATTTACAAATAGGGTACATAGAAAAAATAATAACGCAGTGTGTTTGATACCGACCAATGCTAAGCAATTCCTTGGATATAGAACAATCATGATAGCTTATCTTATAACATGCTTTCTAAGATTGCAAGGATGAAATTCTATCTGATAAAAGCCAGCTCATTACTGGACACATAAGGCACCAATGTGCGTATTCTGCCAGTGAACAGAATGAAACACATTTTATAAATCAGCCTGTTTGGAAACTGAAATAACATAAATGTCCATTGTTTAATAACAATTTTGATTCGGTGCAAGCCAGTTCATGTGCTTTTATAGCATTCTGATGTAAGCAAACATGACAATGTTCTCCAACCTTTGCTACCATACACAATCGGTAGCATAGGAATTTGGATCAATTCATGGACTGCTCATTCATTTAGTATGCTGTGATTTCACAACTGACAGAATATTGCCAACAAAGTAAGAAAATAATAAATATTTACAAAATCCTTTAAATTTGTTTCATGGTATAGTCTTAACAAATCCTACACGAGATTAGGAATTTCGTCAGATAACTTTTGAGATATCAATAAACTCGATATTAACTCGTAAATGTAAGTTTAAATAATTCTGAAAACAGCAATTGCAGCACTAGGCAATATAGTCTACAGAGCAACCTGTAACATTACAAGGTTACAGAACAATTCATTGCAAAGAAAAAACTAGCTTCACCTTTTTGTCAGTACTCAAACCCCTTAAAATGTGCAACGATTCTATTATTCATATCATATACGTTAATAGGGGTTAGGATAGCTGCCTTAAAATTAAGGATGCCAATAGGACACAGCCAAATAACAATCATTTTAAAAATTATGTATTTTTAAGAAGATAATATTTTCCTAATTTTCAATATTCATATTTTTTTTATGAATTTTAAAGCAGCAATAAAGAACTCCCTACCTATTTATTAAAACATTCAGAATACAAATGGTTATGCACAATATGGAGCGAGTCTTGTGGTATATTTAAGGCCAATTCCTGTAATGCGGCTGAAGACAGTAGACCAAAACTTTGAAATTTAAACAAATTTTTGAAACTGCCCCTCTCGCCCCATACATATCCTGATGAATGATATAATTAATTCCGTGCAAACGGGAGAGTTAATTGGCGCAGTTAACTTTTGTATTTGAAAACAAAAGAAAACGTGGAAAAAAATTGCATAATTTTTTATTCCCTCAATCCAATATGGATTCCAGCATGAAGACATCACTGAACCACGTATGCACTGGAAACCTAGCAAAATAGAGAGAGCGTGGAAGGAGGCCGCAGTGTACAACAGTTTCGCCAGCTGGTAAACGCGGGATTTCCATCATAATGAAGCATTTCCTGGAAGGCAGGAGTTGACTGAACCCTCTCCTAGCATGGGGCTTCCCAGGTAGCATTAGCATGTACCTGCGAGAAGAAGGGCTGAAAGGACAATACCAGGGCAGCAGATGCCCTGAGGAGAGGACTGGAAAGCAGTAGGTACTCACCCTGGCATTGATGTTCGCCCCACACCATATGAGATGCCTCAGCACTTCCGTGTGTCCACCTAAAGCCGCAAGATGAACGCACATCTGACCTGCAAGGAAGAATTTCAATTGTAAATATTTAAGCAGGAAACAAAACGTGTCAAGATCAGGTGTAGGGGGATCAAGTATTCAAAACAATAGTTCAAAACCTTACTAAATAGAAGGTATTTCAAGTTCAGAACCAATTCTGTGCGTCAGAGTAAATTTTAACCCTTTCATAGCTGTATTTACATTATTGATATAAGCATTGAAGAGAAACTATAAATGGATTTTAACTTTGAAAACAATACGACGAATTTCAGTAAATAGCTGGTTTCCAAAATTCATAACGCTTGAATAAAACTTCTTACATTTAAAAATAAATCATTACTCCATTAGTCCAATAGACTATTATGCTATTTTAGTGGTAACAAATTTATAAGTCAGTAGCAGTAAAAGGCTAGTAAATAAATAGCATAATCTATCACTGCATATAGTCGCCAGTCAATATACTGTACAGTACTTAGAATTGTACATTATTCTTAAACCCTTAGCAACCAGGGAAGGCGGTTGAAGCCAGGTAGGTTCCTTCACCCGCTAGCAGCCTCACATTTACAAGCAGAGGGAATTAGGACCAACCGTAATTTTCTCCCCATGAGTCACCTAGTCTACTTCAATCAGTTAATCTTAGATTTTTTTAATATGTCATTTTATCTTAAAATGTTTGTTATATATCAATTATACAGATAATTACAAGAAAAATGACACCAAACAATGTATAATTTACTTTAATAGGAACATTTGTAACAAATACATAAATAAAAGTTACGAGAAAACTGCTTTCAAGTTCTATGTTCCTATTAAAGTAAATTATACATTGTTTGGTGTCATTTTTCTTGTAATTATGTGTAGAATTGATATATAACAAACATTTTAAGATAAAATGACATATTAAAAAAATCGAAGATTGACTGATTGAAGTAGACTAGGTGACTCATGGGGAGAAAATTACGGTTGGTCCTAATTCCCTCTGCTTGTAAATGTGAGGCTGCTAGCGGGTGAAGGAACCTACCTGGCCTCAACCGCCTTCCCTGGTTGCTAAGGGTATACTGTGTAATTTAACGTAACGTTTAAACCCAAAATACTTCTATTCAAGCAAAATATATTTTTTCTTAAGCTCGAGACAATTTCTTGCACACTCTATCCATGCTGGAATGCAAATAAAATGTTAATACAATGATTAGGATTATAATTTATTTCTTAGGTTGTGATAATTACCATCATTATATATATGAGCCCCTTAAAGCCCAAGTGGTGTAACTCCAGTTTTTGGATTTTTTTTAGTCATGGTCAGGATCCTATTCAGAAAGTGTTCTTCTATTAATAGTGCAAATGGTGTAAGTCATAACTTGCATAGCAACCCTGTAGGTAGGAACACAATTTTATGCTGTCCATAAAGCCATCTATTTGGTGACAGCTAAAACCTTAAATATCTCAGAATAGCAGTAATGTGAGTTACACCACTTGGGCTTTAAGGGGCTCATATAGTGGTGATCATTGAATTGAAAAATAATAATAAATAAATAAAAATAAAAATAAAAAAACATGCACAAGTACATTGCTATTTTTCACTCAAACATCCACTAACAATCTGCAAGTTATTTTTTGTTTTTCATTTGAACTGCATACTTTCGTGTAGACTGAATCCCGATTATTTGCATTAAAAAACACCTTATCTTTCCAGAAGTTATAAAAAAGGCAAATAGCGAACTAATATTTAAACATTTTTCGCAACGATGAGTTAAAGATGTTTGATAAATGGAGAGGAATGAAGTTCGTAAGTAATGTTTCGAGCTGAACTAAAAATTCTGTTGGCTCACGATTGTGTTTTGTCAAAAACCATCTACCTTATGGACCAAATTCTCAATGCAGAAACAGTAGTAGGAATAATACTACTTGCACTAGTTAAAATGAAGGAAATTCATAATTATTTATTTGTACGAAAGGAAAGAGAATGACAGTGACATCTGGTATGCTGAGTCAGTATAACGTGTTGGCCCCTTTATTTCAAAGTAACATAAAAACAACAACAATTCTGAAACAAATGCAAACAGCAAAAAATGGTATTGATCACTCATTCACCCCAAAATGCCAGAGAGTAAGTTATAAAACACCACTTATCTTGTAAAATGATATGCGCGTGCTATGTAACAGTGAGAATATATTTAGAGCACCAAATACGTGATAAAACGTATCGAGAATACATAATGCAGCAATGGGAAAGTTCCACCGCACTAATAGATACTGTCTGGTTTTTCCCGTAAACACAAACGACTAAGATACACAATGGACAATGGCATTTCAGTATGGGGAACACAATAATGATTTCAACCAAAATCAGCATAATTTAGACTAAATAACAAATACATGCAAAAATATTTTGCTTGGTATTGGTGTCAAAGTTCGAACATCGAAGAGCCATATTCCAGTGCAAATTAAGATTTACGTAACTAGAAGTTAAAGGCCCTCTCTGATAAGAGATGTTAAGGCCAGCGAAGCAGAGGTATCAGTAGTCCTATGGGCATGATGAGATTGTGCGCAGCCTTGAAGTAAATTAGTATAATAACGTACTTTGAAAATTTAGAAGTACCCACTTTCACTGGGGACTCTTTGTTGTGTGTTATATCGTAGATAATACTGTACTGGGAAATTTCAAACTACAAAACTGTGTGTTCATGGATATACTACTATAAACATGAAACATGAACATGAAAATAGAAACATGAATGATTTACACAGACCAGTTACTTCATTGAACTCTAGCGCGGTATCGTGGTTAGCGGATCCACAGGCCCGGCTTCGATCCCCGGTTCCTAGGTTTTTTTCTGAAGTAGAGAGATCTGGAACGGGGTGCAGCCAGCCTTGCGATAAAAAAATGAGTTCCCTGACTAAAAAATAATGGCTCCAGTCGCGGAAACCATTTAAACGGTCGTGGGTATCGGCATCCTGACCATATACCCCCTAATCCTCCATCTGCGGTAGGCATATCCCTTTACGGATCCGGATGTAGCACCAAATAGTTAATTCATTAAAACTCTTTTAGAAGGGTGCTTGTTACTCTGCAATACAGGATTAATTAAAAAAATTATGTATTCACAGCAAATAAAATTCTCTCAAAAGATCTCTGAAAGAATCCACATCCTACAATATGGATATTTCCAGCTTCAATAAGTTTGGCCTTTTACAGAATTGTATATTACAACATACAATGTTATATATTTTGATCTGATGTGTTCCATATCCTCTGGACTAGCTCAACACAGGATCTACAAGACGAGATAAAAACTGCATCTGATTCTACATTTTGCCTCCCGTAGACTTCAATTTCCGAGTACCAAATATTCGGAAAAGAATCAGCTGCTTTTAAATCCCATGTTAACGGTTAAGATACTTTAGCAGGCATTCAATCTAAAGCATATACAAACAATCTGCTTCATGATCTGGGCAGACAGACAATTGATGGTACACAATTAAAAACCACTTAGTTTATACTGTAATTTGTCACTTTTATAGCTTACACTTCTCTACAAGGTTGACTTCAAGCTGAAAGACGTTTTCATTTCGTTATATTTATTGTTGCTGCTTCAACATTATCTCCTCAGATCCGTTATGCAAAGCGTAATGACACAGCTCTGTCTAAGGTGCTTTGCAGATGACAAGCCCTATGACCTTCAACTGCATAGATACGCGGTCCAATCAGTGACGGCGAGACTGAGGGAAGACTCTTATTGCTAGCGGTGCTCGTTTAGCTCGTACACGTGATTGGCGGTGAAGGAAATGGCTTCTCATTTGAAAAGTACTGTAGTAAATATACTATTAAGACGTACATATAAACAAAGTAGTGGCAGGTTTATGTCATCCTTAATATATCTGCGTCAGGATTGTTCAGGAAATACATCCACATAAATTAAACTATCTTTCTTTTCAAAAGCTTCCTATCTTCTGTGAAGCTACTGAACTATGTGCACTTTAAAACAACCTATAAAACTTACAACTCCTAACATTATATATATATATATATATATATATATATAACATAAATATATATATAACATATAAATATTATATATATATATATATCAGCAATTTAATAGGACCAGTATTTTGTTAAAACAAAAAAAAAAACACTAAATATGATGACTGTAGACGTAATAGGCTATTTTATAAATGAATGATTTAGTTTCCACCCTACAAATCACTAATTTCTTTTTAATAAAGAGAGAAAGAAGTTCATACACAAGAGTTTACACTAATGGCCGGTTTCTATAAACTCGCGAATTACCTATGGGTAAATTATCCAATGGACAGAATTTACACAAAAATAACACCACACAAACGCAAATAATTTGAAGATAGCAATCACATACAATTGTGGCGAGTTTCTAGATAAATGTCCTCTGGATAAATATGAAAATGACAGAAAAAATGTTCCTACAAACTCGGGCTAGATCTTTCCAAGGGTAAATCTTCGGGTTAATTTATCCTTTCATGGATGGCTGGATAAAATTTAACCTTTCATAGGATCAATAGTAATATTTAAACAATGAGAATCAAAGCCTTCTGAATTAAATTAACTGTACAACTCCAAGGCCTTGCTCATTATATCATTGTAGGTTAAATGGAACTAATTTGTCAATGGATAATTTACCCATAGGTAATTCACTAGTTTGTAGAAACCGGGCATATTTTGTTTTATTACTCTAGCTGAACCTTCGGGATCTAAACCGTTCCAATCTGATCGTAAATCGATACGAATACTATTAATGTCTTATTAATGCATATTTAATTTTAGTACAACACATCATTGGATTATGAGCATACAGCGTAAATAAGATTTGCCACCTATAGCTAATACGTAAGTTTTCGTTCTATACATTCAGAGGCAAGGAAACACAATATCCATGGCACTGAAAGAAACTATAAACAACAAAAGGTAGAACGTATCATCATTTGTTTTCATACTTTCTACGGTGACATAATTCACTGGAATACACGTACATTTTTGCAGTAACGTACTTAAACTTGTATGTTTAAAATATAACTGAATTTATACATTAAAAAAAATAAGTTAAGGATGAAAATAATAATAATAATAAAAAAAAAAAAGCTTAGGGGCGAATCATTACACATAATGAAGGCCCATGTGGGATTTGCCGGTAACGAGATGGCAGATAAGCTAGCTAAGGAAGCAGCAGGAGATGAAGATAGAGAACCGGTATACTCGAAAATTCCCAAAACTGCAATAGTTCGAGAAATTAAAGAAGAAGGTCTAACAAAATGGCAGGCGGATTGGACCAACACGACTAAGGGAGCTACCTGTAGGGCCTTCTTCCCATCAGTTCGTCAGAGAATAAGACAAAGGATCATAATGACAGCACCAATCGCAGCAATAGTTACTGGACATGGAATAACCAAATCCTACCTGAAGAGATACCACATAATGAATGATGACACGTGCTCCTGTCTTCAAGAGGCCCAAACTGTTGACCACCTATTATACAGATGCAGTAAACTCCAACAACAGAGATACAATTTAAAAAAGCATATTGCAATCAAACACGGGCAATGGCCGGTTCCTCCAGATCAACTCATTGTGAAACACTATACATCATTTAAACGGTTTATACACGCAATAGACTTCAGTTCATTATAGTTAATAATAATACAGGTTTAGATAACACAGCTGTTCAATGATAGAATTTTATAAGAAAGTTGTAATTTATTAGAATTTGCTCAGAAACTATCAACTTAATGATTTAATGTATCATTGCAGATACTTGTATATACTTAATTTTTTTTTCTAATGAGACATAGCATGTAGTATTGCAGCACTTAAGCAATGGAACATGCTGTATTAATTCAATAAATACAAAAAAAAATGAAGTCTAATTAAAATAGATTCACTGCCATTTAAAGAAAGTTTCCTTCTATGCCCTTAGCAACCAGGGAAGGCGGTTGAGGCCAGGTAGGTTCCTTCACCGCATGCACCCTCACATTTACAAGGGCAGGAGATTTAGGACCAACCGTAATTTCCTCCCCATGAGTCACGTAGTTTACGTCAATCAATCAATCTTAGATTTTGTAATATATCATTTTATCTTAAAATGTTTGTTATATATCAATTCTACACACAATTACAAGAAAAACGACACCACACAACGTATAATTTATTGGAATTGCGAATTCAAAAAAAGTACATAAAGCTACATAAATAAAAGTTACGAGAAAACTGCTTACAAGTCCTATGTTCCTATTAAAGTAAATTATGCATTGTTTGGTGTCATTTTTCTTGTAATTATGTGTAGAATTGATATATAACAAACATTTTAAGATAACATGACATATTAAAAAAATCTAAGATTGATCGATTGAAGTAGACTAGGTGACTCATGGGGAGGAAATTACGGTTGGTTCTAATCCCCTGCCCTTGTAAATGTGAGGGTGCATGCGGTGAAGGAACCTGCCTGGCCTCAACCGCCTTCCCTGGTTGCTAAGGGTATAAACAAACCGTTCTCGCTAGCTTTACAACTAGGGCCATATTTGGTAGCGGTCGGCAGAGGTAGGTTGTAGGTGGGAAGGAAAAGTACCCATTTGGAGTGAGGCAATCCTTTAATGTATATTTTTAGCTGCGGCGGCAGCATCCCAACTGGCCGTAGCCACCAGATGCGGCTTCCACATGCTTGACCAATGATTCAGACGTCTTGGCATCTAAACCTGCCAGCCTGTCGCAGCCTATAACCACCACTGAAAGATATTATTGGAAGAAACGCCAGGCTATTCTTATTTCCAAAAAGACCTCAGGAATCTTGGCAGCATGACTCTATCAACATATTTGTAAACTAAAGAGGACCGAGGGGTCAAACAAATTTGATCGGATAGTTTGATAAATAAACAAGTGAATTTGATTGTCACTGAGACTATACAACTAATAGACAAAGTCTAAACTAAGACTACATAATACATACAAAATTAATGACTTAGATCAGCGTTTCTCAACCTATGGTCCGCGAAGATGGTGCAGATGGTCCGCAGACATAATTACAAAATATCATAAAGCAAGTGGAAAGTAAAGAAGTAAACTTTCTTCACATATTTCGTTATAATGACCTATAACTAATACCCCAAATATTAAGAATATAGGCCTTCTTTTAAAAATGGGATGTAAAACTAGGGGTCCTTAAATTTTTGTAGACAGTTTAGAGGTCCTCGGGTTCAAAAAGGTTGAGAAACGCTTAGATTGACAATAGTCATACCTTAACACACTACTAAACCACATTTGCAAAATAATAATAATAATTAGATAGCTTTATGTTGTAGGAAAATCACATTCCATAATTTTTTTAAACAGAATAGAAAGGCCTTTCTCTAGGTAACTATACAACCTGCGTTTAAATATCTCCTCTAAATTCCAAGATTAGTTTGTTGTACATAGTAATAATTGGTTAGTGACTTAGACAATATATTGAAAAGTATATTTATCCTCGTATTGTTTCTGTATTATAACTATATCTTGTCTTAAATGCTGACTGGACAAATTCTTTAAATATATATATATATATATATATATATATATATATATATATATATAATGCAGTACATCATATATACAGAGATATTATTTTTGCAATGTGCCGAGAACGCACTGTCCGGCGGCCTGGAAGCAAGCCGTCGACCATTAAAGACGCTACAGCGGCACATCGCAAAAATAATATCTCTGTATATATACAAATTCACAACCGTAAGACATCCCAGCCTAATAAATGGCTCATAGCGTTCTAATTTGTCTGAACCCATAACTATCCTACTCCCCCCCCCCCCACATAAAATAATTTCTTGAACATGATTGCTACTCCCCCAAAAAGTAATATGCCATAACAAACAATCGTCTGAGGGAAGGCAAAATTGTGAGCAAAGAAAATTCAACTTTAAATCTACATTTTCAGGGCCTTGTATACATATGTAATAGGCCAGCGTTTTTCAACCTATGATCCGCAAGATGGTGCAGATGGTCCGCAGACATAATTAAAAAAATATAAAGCAAGTGGAAAGTAAAGAAGTAAAATTTTTTTAGGCATTTTAGAGGTCCTCGGGTTAAAAAAGGTTGAGAAACGCTGTAATAGGCTATATAATTCATGGTATGGGAGTTCATATTGTTGTATAGGCAATCCAACAGGTTTCTGTAGCTACCTGGGTTGCGAAGAACTAAAATACATCTTTCTTCGCAGAGCCCCAAAAGCTTCAGGAAGGAAATATATTAATATGGACATAAATCAAGTACGACGAGGAATGGGAAGTGATGGAGGTTGGTTTTATTCAACGCAAATTTCCTGCCTGAGAATATTACTATATGGCAAGGGCGAGAGAAGTGGAAAATCCAATGACGTTGACAGAAGACTAGTTTTGCTTCGATTAAGAATTCTAAATTAAACTTCCCATGCGTGAAAACACAAAGGCGAAGAAGATATCTCGCTTCAGTGAATTTCTATGCATACTTGAACTTCATTGGTGGATGAAATTATCACACAAAAAGCCAAGCCCAAACACTGAAAATCTGCATTTTTAAAACATTTATCATCAGCAAGTTATTCCAATCGCAACGAACTTATATAATTGCATAATTTATTCAAATGATCGGATTTTACTTATATTATCTGTAGCTGAAAAACAATATTTCTTTCTCGGCATCAGGGCCACTATAGTAATAAAACGAAATATGTATTTGATTACAAAGAATAATTTATTATCATCTAAAATATCCACATACGTTGATATCAACTTTCCAGCCAGAAGACTTAAGTATCAAGTGATAAGTATTCAGAACGTTTAAAATCTTGGCTGGAATTTAATTTAAACTGATGTTTTTGCTGTCCAATGCTCCAGCGGAGATAAATAGAAAGCTTTTCTAGCCTCTGGTGATCTGAGTATATCCATCTGATTATCAACACTGTGATTACTAGGGACCGGATTCTTAGGTTTTTACCTGTTTTTTTTCCTTGCTTCCAAAACAAAAAGCGCTCATACACTTTTTTGAATCATGTCCATAGGATTCACCCACATTAATTTTGTGGCACCTAAAAATACCTAAATGGGGTATAAAAACCTAAATATACCTAAACGGGATATAAAACCTAAAATATCTAATTTAGGCTCCTTTTTTTGTCTTTTTTGTTTGTCTGTTGAGGAATCGATATTTTGCGGAGAGACAATAATTTTTGTCGGGTTGAAATTAATACCACCAGCGTTTCGTTCAACCCATTGTCGTCTGGGATGGACAGTATCAAGAGAG
The DNA here is from genome assembly GCA_964059195.1 of Ectobius pallidus. Taxonomy (NCBI): domain Eukaryota; kingdom Metazoa; phylum Arthropoda; class Insecta; order Blattodea; family Ectobiidae; genus Ectobius; species Ectobius pallidus. The sequence goes on from CAXKWD010000008.1 coordinate 144,183,382, forward strand.
GAAGTGTAGAGTGCCGGCGTATTCCTTTTAAAATATTCGTACGAACAACCATTGTTGCCGTGTATGAACAAGGATATAGATTTCGGTGTTTTAAAGCGTTTGTTTGCCTTAAGCCCAGGGTTGCCATACGTACGACTATAGTCGTACACATACGACTATTTCATAGATTTGTACGACGTACGACGCAACCATGAGTCGTATGCCTGTTTGTACGACTATTTTTAACATAGCGTTTTATATTTATTTAACCAATCCTCTGGGGAATTTTGAATTTTGATGTATTTTTTGACTCTTTGTTTTCTCATGGTTTTTGTTGTAAGCATGTTGCTAATAATAACAACACTGTTGCAATTACTGTTTATTTAATTTTATTGTATTTTAACAAATTTAGCACATCGGAAGATAATGAAACGCGCCTAATCATTTACAAATAAGATAATTTATTAAAAATTACTTTATATATGTAAGGTTTATAGTACCGACTATTAATTATTATTATCATCATCATCATCATTATTATTATTACTATTATTATTATTATTATTATTATTATTATCATTATCATTATTATTAACGCAATAAGTTCATTACACTGAAAAATCACAAAGTATACGACAGTTTTAACAAGCATACGACTATTTTCGAATATAGGTACGACTGTTCTACGTTTCTGATCTGGCAACCCTGCTTAAGCCTTTAGTACTGTCCTGTTATTCACACTGGGTTTTAAGAAGACGTGTTAGTTATGTATTGAATCCTATGTAGCAAATTCAAATTCATTAAACCAATTATTCTACCCGAAAACAATATTTTGGACAAAAAACCTAAAAAAAACTATTTCATCTAATGGAAAACCTAAAACAGTGTTTTTAAAAACCTAAAAATCCGGTCCCTAGTGATTACTATCGTAATGATCAGTGGCGGACGAAGAATTTTTTTTTGGGGGGGGGGATTTGAATAGGTACAGAAGGAATACTAAAAAAAAAATTAACTTACATATATAATTAGTTTATAAAACGGGCCACTTAGAGTGCATATATAGCCTTTTTTCAAATTTCGGGGGGGATCTATCCCCCCAATCCCCGCCCTCTGCGTCCGCCACTGGTAATGACATTAGTCTTGATGCGGCCACAACACAGTAAACCAATGCCCATAAAATAAAAGTCATTTTTCGAGAAAAACATTTTACTTAAAAGTTAGGCGAATAAAACAACAGTCGCTAATACTCTGGGAAGATGCCTACAATGAACATGTGTTAATATGAATTATTAGCAGGGCCCGGATTTTGATTACCTAAAAATCCTTTTAAAAAAACGAGCTATAAAATGTTTGAAAAAAAAAAAAAAAACAGAAATAATGACCCAAAACTAAGAGAAATGACCCAAAATTTTGTTTGAAAATACTAGATTTTGTCTATTCTACATTCATGTTGTTGTTTCAATTAATTATAGGCTTACAGCTACTTAATTCGTACGCAGGGTAAAATACACATTACCAAACACCGTCTGTCTGTATCCAAATTATAACAAGATATATATTTAAGCTTTTTTAGAGTTCCGATAATATTTAATGTAACTAAATGCACAAAAATGTTATTATAATGCGAGAATCAACACATAAGAAGAATTACTTAAAAATATGAAACGTGGAAAAAAATACCGTGAAATAACCAAAAAATGACAAATAGCATTAGAGTCTAAAAATGACCTAAAATGGAATATGGGGAAAATGGCCAAAAATGACTATTTTTATAATATAGGAGTCAATCATAGGCGTAACCAGGCCGACCATATGGGGGGGGGGTTATAACATCCGCGGGGTCTGGCGAGTATGAAAGGAGAGGGGGGGGGGGTCCGAAGGCCCTCCCCCTGAAAATTTTAAAAATTAAGATGCAAAATAACGAGTTTTAAGCTTCCGGGGATTCTCCCACGGAAAATGTTAAAAATTAAGATGCAAAATAACAAGTTTTAAGCTTCCGGGGGTCCTTCCCCGGAAATTTTTAAAAATTAAGACGCAAAATAACGAGTTTTAAGCTTCCCACGCTTTATACTTGTATTAAGCAATTTATGGGCAGACTTAAAAAAATTATACAATTTTCCTTTTTTTAATCAATGGGGGGGGGGGGGGTTCAAACCCCAACCCCCCCCTCGCTACGCCTAAGGGAGTCATGATCAGAATATCTGCACTAGTGGGCAACGTCCATGATGTAGCTGTTAAAAGATGACATGTCATAAAAATCTGGGGCCTGCTAATAAATTTATATAATACAGGAATCAAACGTGGATTTTGAAACGGCAAAGAAAAACATGGAATCTCGAAAGTAATGAATTTCTCATAGCACACTCAATCTTAGCGGAAAAAATCTGCATTATGTATGAAGCAAGGTCGAGTTGTCATGGGCACATTTTTCTTTACAGGCTGTACACGATTCTTGTTTACAGTAATGAAAATGTCTTGGTAGCAAACAGTTACGAGATGAACCACGTCTCGCTAGCTGAACACAATTTCAGTTTGGAAACTCCGAGTGAAACTATCCTTTAGTTATTATGTATCCACGAAAATTGCCGTCACACTTGGATGGCAATGTAAGAACAGGTTACCAACCTACGAATATGTCAAGATATTCAACAGTAAGACCTTTCTATCGAATCTTATTCTAATGTAAGACTTCAACTTTCACATTATCTGCCTACACCACTTCAATTTCTTAACTACACAAGAGCTAATTGTGTATTTCTATGCATATTTGTGAATGTCTAATCATTATAACAGCTTTGTATCTTTTCTTTCTAGCAAATATGGCTCATACAGGAAATCCACCGTGACAGAGAGATACATTAATCGGTAGCTCATCTGGAATTATGTAATCACCCGGAACTGCATACGGTATGACCATTAACAAATGCCACATGACACTTTCACATGAATTTTAATATCGAATATTTAGGAACACTCATCTGAGAAAATATCTAACTAGATAGAAAATTTCGTTGTGTTCTTTATTTGTAGCTATTTTAAACTTTCACCACGCCAGGAGAACATTTAGACAACTTCACCACATTCATTCAACAACCTATGCAATTTCATGGATTTAATTTTTTATCTCTCTCTAGAAACAACACCAAGTATAAGCAGATGATATAATTTTATGCAAGTGGATAGGCTAAACTTCACCACAACCATTCACCAATCTTATGGAATTTCATGGATTTAATTTTTATCTCTCTCTAGAAACAACATCAAGTATAAGCAGATTATATAATTTTATGCAAGTGGACAGGCTGAACTTCATCACAACCATTCACCAATCTAATGGAATTTCATGGATTTAATTTTTATCTCTCTCTAGAAACAACATCAAGTATAAGCAGAATATATAATTTTATGCAAGTGGACAGGCTGAACTTCATCACAATCATTCACCAATCTATGGAATTTCATGGATTTAATTTTTATCTCTCTCTAGAACAACATCAAGTATAAACACATGATATAATTTTATGCAAGTGGATAGGCTAGCGAATGAAGAAACCCCTTGGTAATTTTACCAGAAGTTTTCTCTTATTTAACTGATAATAGTCTTTACAATTTCGAGAGGTCTCGTTTTCAATAGGGAATACGAAGAACAGAAGTTATGGGAGTGGTACAAAGAATAGAATGGTTCGTGTCAACAGTTTAATACCTTCCTGTGGGAATTTCCAACGCTTTCAAACCCTTCGCTTCCTAACAAAGCCAGCCAGCCACGTTTCAACATTCCTCGGCTCAGACGACGGACTAAAATACACACAAGCATGTATACAGGTGCTTCCTTCCAGACCAAATCGTGGATAAACAAGCATTATTTTCATTTTTTTTACACATATAAATTCACGAAGATTACTACAAATTTAAGCCATAATGGAGAAAACAGTTTAATTTATTCTCGCATGTTACAACCTAGAAGTGGCATACATTGCCACAACACTCGAAACCAAGCGGACATTCCTTTTTGCAGATGAAACAAATGTTTAAACAGTCACCTCATAGTTGGGTGTGAAATTATATTTAACAAACTAAACACAGTCAAAAGCATGACCGAAAAAAAATTTAAGATAAAACTGTTTAGTTGGTTGGTTGCTCATCCATTTTATTCTGTTGAAAAATATTTGGAATATTATATTACTCTTTCAAAACTTTTTTTCTTTCTAATAACACTCCATCTTAGAAATTGCGTAGCTTTCCCATTTTTAAACTTGAATGTAGGAAAATAATAATATCTATAGTATTAGAATATATTACAAAGAAACAAGAAAAATCAATTTGCTGCAGAAATCACACATGGTTAAATGAGCACATTTTTAAAAATAAAAACTGGAACATTCAATAGGAAACTAACATTTTCGGTATAGAAAATAACGTGGTTATAATGCCAATTCCTAGTTTCGAACTCAGAAAATTTTCAATTCCATTAACTAAGTATTCCATTTTTTTAAGGAAAAAACGTACATTGGCTTGATTATAATGTTTCGGATACATCTACCAACACACTTTAAATATGACATTCTAACAAAAAAGCTATGCCTAAACTTCCGATGCCTAATAATCGGTCGCTGTATGGAAATAAACCGCTACAGCAAGTTCTCTTCACTTGCACATTACTGCCAACAGAGCAACTACAGCAAAAGCTCCAGGCAACCTCATTAGCTTATTCAGCAAAATTGCGCACATGAAGAAACATAAAAACTGTTGTAACATGTTACAGTAAAAAGGTTGATTGTCCTCTCTGTAAATACACGGTTTTCCCCTGGCAACAATTTGTACTTTAAAAATCTCGACGTCATTGCGAAATAAGAGCTAGATTGCTTATAGTCTTGGTTCAAGCAGACTGGAGCAAAATACATGTCCCTCACATTTCGCTCACTGGACTACTTAATATCCCAGACTAATCCATTTTTTTTTACAAATTTCCCCGACTTTTTCCTTTACTTTACAAAATTCCCTAACTTTCTAGAATGTGGAAAGCCTGAGCTAATATACCAGCTACTTTAAAATAAAATCGTGAGATCATTTTAAGGTAAATAGCAAATAAAAACAAACAAAAAAACTTAACAGGGAGCACCAGAGTATCTTAAATCCTAAGAACATTATAGGAGAAAAATTCCTCTTACACTGGGATCTGAACCCAGGACCTTTGGCTATCTGTGCCAATGCTCTACCAACTGAGCTAAACCAGAGTTCACTTCACAGCGCCAGATAGAATCTCATTCCTATGGCTTTCTGCCCTTAATGGTCTATCTCACTAACAGACAAGATATGTCATATGCAGTACTGTGAGGCACATTAATTAGTGACTTTTGTGACCGTGCTTCCACGGTTATTGTACAGTTAACATTCAAGATGGATATAAGCATTCATGAACCACAGATGGTTGTCTCTGTTGGACATTACATAAGAATATTGTAGGAGAAAAATTCCTCTGACACTGGGATCTGAACCCAGGACTTTGGCTATCCGTGCCAATGCTCTACCAACTGAGCTAAGCCAGTGTTCACTTCACTTTTTCTCCTATAATATTATCACAGAGGCAATAATATGTGGTTCATGAGTGCATATATTATATCCATCTTAAATCCTATCTGAATGGAACCTTCAACAACAGTAGTCGCTATATATATATACACAGTATATATACAGTATATATATATACCGCCGAAGCACCTTTTATGCTATCTTTGTAGATTCAATGATATCAATTTAACAACATTTCGTGAATGCACTAAAGGAAGAATCAGCATTCCTGGAGTATTTAAAAATCATTGCTCTGAGAATGAATGATATAATAAAATACTGTGCTTATGTATCTGTATGTAATTGCTGGCAACGCCGCTTGTTGGGTGCGTCTTTGTGTCTCGAACAGGTTTTCGTCGTCTCTCTCTTGTTCTCGTTTCTCATTCTTTCTCTTCGCATGGCTGTACATCAGCTATAAAATCTTAATACTGTATGCAATAATTTGTAGTTCGGGAATCCCAGCTCTGCTGCTCTATTGTAGTGAGAGAGTGGAGAGGTCGTTGGCTCAGGTTACAGTCCATTGTAATTGTAAACTCTTCTTCTTGTCCGCTTGATGAATGCTATGTTGCTGCTGCTTTCACTCCACTCTGCTGGTTTCATTTACAGTATTACATAGTAAGCTAACTATAAAAAAGAAGAAATATCTGTGGCTTGGGTCTAAAAAGGCCAATGTCATAAAACTTGCTTTAGAGATAACTGACTTTGAAGCCTTTGTAGAAGTAACATCTTTTGCTGAGAACTTCCGACTTTAGCCTCTAAGGTTTCTGTGTTATGTCTGCTAATAGCAACATATATTGGCATTTTCATTAAACGAAAGATGCATAGATTTCATTTTTGCAAGAAATTGACACTGACCCTTTTAGAACCAAACCACAGATATTTCTCTGGACAGCTAGTTTTCGCAAAAGTTTCATTCGTCCCAGAAAGAAATATCCAATCCTGCATTCGCCTATGCAAGTGGGTAAAATCCCACCCAGAATGGGCGGCGGTGGGATTTGAACCCGTGACCTCCCGAATGCGAATGGGCGACGCTACCGACTCTGCCACCTCGCTCGATGTGTGTGAGAGAGATAGATTTGGATAGATTTCAATCCCACATGTATCCCCTATTGTAAAAAAAAAAAACCTGAAACAACTATTCTGATCCAATACGTGCTTATCAGGGAAACATAGAGCGTGCGCAAAGTAACTGTACATTCGTAGTCATAGTTTGTCTGAGATAACACCACACACTCTTCTAAGTGAGTTGAACTCTCGACTTCCGGGGGCATAACATGTACTCGAACGAAACACAATGACATGTCCTGCAACTGTTAGAAGTTTACTCAAACTGAGACTTAAGAACCACTTTCTGGCATAAAAATAAAAAGTCGAAAAGGCTGTATCGAAGAATGTGAAACATCTCATGTGCCCCTTAAATCTAAGATTTGTTTTCATATTTGCAATAAACAAAAAAGGCAGTATGTATACTAAACTTCTCGTATGTAATAGTTTAAATTTAGGTAATATTTTAAAATTAATATTGCTATAACTTAACATAATTCCCTGTTACTTAAAGCTGTGCCTTAAGTCTCCAAAACATATGACTCCAATGTAGTTAAGGCTTTCTCTATTCAATAACTGTCTTGTACTGTGTTGAATAGTTGCACCCGCTGTGTTAGTGATAACCTAATTACTATGTCCCATTTTTAAACCCAGATGTAAAAATCGCCATTTCGCCACAACAGTAAAATGTTAACTCTCTAAATACAGTGACTCTGGTATTAGGAACAATAAGCGACCATCATTAGGAAGATATTCATTGTGAAAACATTTCGCAAAGTCAGCCCGGGACTCGAGTAGCTATTGTAATGTGAAAGATGCAGGAGTCATCGTGTAATGACATTCGGATAAAATTTAATTGCGATTCCATCAAGACGGACTCAAAGACGAAACAATTTCCATGTTGGATGCATAGACCCAAGAAGTGGATGGCGTGTTCACTGACCCTCATGATTTGTGTGGGAATTCGTGAAAAAACGTGTGTCTACTCGACCCATTACCACATTGTGAGAGCTGCCGTAACACCCGCAATGCTTCGGAACTACAGTAGAGTCCCGCTATTCCGAACCTCGCTTTTCCGAAAATCCGCCTTTTCCGAACAGAGTTAAAAAAAATCCGATTTTTTTTATAAAACAGGAGAAATTAAAAAGACGTTCGTGAAAAAACGTACATTTATTGTTATACAAAGAAGTTAAATGAGACATAACTTACATAGAGTCTAAGCTTGATGGAAATGTCTGAAAACAAACTGGAATGAAAGCTGGTTCATGTTTTGATGTTTGAAAAATATAAAGTAATTATTATGGGTAATAATAAAGCAATTTCTATTTACACCACATGTCGGCCCCATTACACAATTCCCCGCACTTAATTTACGCCTTAACAAATTCATACGTTGATAATATTCATGAAATCCACCTGTTCCGAATTCCCGCTAAACCGGTGTTCGGTCCAAACTAGTTCGGAATACCGGGACTCTACTGTACTTTGAAGTCACGACCGAAAGCTAGGAAGTGAATTACTGTGTAAGGTGTAGGGTGAATTACTGTGTAGCAAGAACAACGTTGCCAGTAAAATAACTTTTCCAACAAAATATATATTTAGGCCTAATTTCTGGACACAAAATTTATTATTGGGGGGGGGGGGGGGGGGAAAGAAAAGTGCACAGTAACTGAGTTATCAACAAGAACCCAAGAACTTATTATGGTTCTGCTGCGGATAAGATTAAACTGTTTGTCTGTGGAACTAAACAAACGGCCAATTAAAAGTGTAATAACTTTTGTAGCAACCGCTCATTTTATTACAAAATTTTCCACGGTAGAAGCGGGAAACCATAAATGACGCGCATATTGTTCCAATGCCAAACCGATAAGATAGGGATGTGAAAATCCCGAACAGTCACAAATAGCTCTGCATATTCCCAACTCTGGGACATTTCCCATACCTGGTTTAATTCCCCACGAACCCGTGTTTTCCATAACACGATAAGCACAACTGAAGAAAATGCTGATTCATAACGTAAGGAAATCACTACCGTATTTTTTATTATTTATTTATTAACACCACGGTGTTATAGCTACGTGCTCCATTACATAATGTAACACTACATGCTTATGAGAACAGTCACAATACTTAGATTTCATATTTTCAGTTTTTTTTACATCACTTAATTAGTATTTTGTAAAGTTTCAAATTCTTTTCAGTTTTTTGTACATCGCTTAATTAGTATAAATCACTACCGTAGTTCGGGGATGGCATCGAAGCTAAAGGCAAATTTTCTCTTGCTTTATTCTAATCCTTCTACTTAGGCTAGGGCTGTAACGAAGCAGAGCAAAAAGAGGTCTCAACCGAATTTCTAAGACAAAAAAATAATAAGAAAAGGGTTAAGTACACCACGGCATGGCTGTAGGAATTTTATACAGCAGCAGCGAGGATAAAAAGGAGAAAAAATCTTTAAAATGTTAGAATGTCATCACTTTTCAACATAATTTAACCAACAGACATAAAACTGATATTACGCTAATATACGCATGTATATCAAACTTTCAATTATCGGCGAAATTGTGGGCGCTGCAACAGCGAATAAGGGAACTCCGCAAAATGAAAGAAAAACTATAAAATGAGCTTTTAACCATTGTTATAGGAGTAGTAGGAGGTCAACACAGAACAACTATAGCTTAATAAACAAAATTTTACTGTAGAAACATGTAAATTGATTTGCTTTTCATAAAGAAAATAGATTTTTTCTTTTCAAGTTGCGTTAAAACATCTTTATTCCTCCCCCGAATCATTCCTTAAAAAAATAAAAAAAGCTAACAAGCGAAAGGCAGACCGCGAATAATCGAGAGATTACAGTAACTGGTTGGCCGGTATATCGTTATTTAACGACGGAGATGTACTGCAACTTATGCCTGTCATCGTCGCCAGAATTTTGTCCCGCAGGAGCTCTTTTAAATGCCAGTAAATCTACACATAAATGCCATCGACCTGGGCCGGAATCAAACCCACAACCTTGGGCACAGGAAGCCACCGCGATACTAACTGCGCCACCCAGGCCGACATTAACAGTAACTGAGAACTGTACTACTAGTATAAAAAAATGACAACTGAAAAAAAGTCTCGTTGCAAAGGGGGTAAATCATCTTCAGAAAGGCCATATTCTGAAAGATTTTCGGACTTGTCAACTGCCTTACGGACTAGTATCGCCAGAAACAAACACTTTAAACCTTATAACACCGACGAGGAAATACCGAAATGCCACACGAATTTAACTTGTCAGAAGCAAAGGAAGGTTGTTTACGCAGGAAAGGGAGATGAATGGTAGCACTATGAAGTTGAATGGTGCATTCATGACGAAAATGTTTATCAATATGACCCTTTGATAAGAATGGTCTTGGGGTCAACAAGTTACAAAAATTCCATTGAAAAAACTTGTGACAGCACACTTATTGTGTATGGAACCAGATATCTTTCCATAAGTATACATTCATCTTTAATATCGGCTCTAATTTGCCACGTCTAATATGACGTCTAGAAATACTTGCGTCAACAACAAAACACTGCAAAAATAATATATTGCGACACGAGTATTGCATGCTATTTTTTGCACGATGATTATTTATATCAATTTAATTATATTAGTTGTGCTATTACCTGAAAATATTATGTATATACATTCTTGAAGATAGATGTTTAGCTTGTGTTTGTTGTTATGGGAACCGAATATTTGTCCTGGAGGGCCTTGTCCATAAAGGCTTGTATTATGATGTGCCGTAAGTAAATTCTTACCGCACATAGCAAAAAGATTGCGTGTGGGAATGTCAACTTACTATCCACGGCAACAACATTCGTAAGTATCACTAATTAATTAAATCGTGCAAAAATAAATTTAGTATACGTGAAAAGTGACTTAGTAATTGTACAACATGAGCTACGAAGATGTGATACAGTACATAATTTTCAAGGTTGGTAATGAATTCTATAATGCCCTCAGATTTATTTTCTTGCTAACTTGTGTCCCAAGCTTGGAAATAAAGGTAAGGTGAAGTGGGTACAAGCACTGGGACAGTCTAGCACAGACACCTTAGCCAAAATTCATCACCGGGCAGAAAATACATATGTGTATGAAAGAACCATAAGGGTGGGAAGGAAATCAGGTAGGGCTTAAAAAAGGAAGAATGTTTGCCTTAAGAGTACTGTATTTCTTTGTTTAACATGCAACCCGATTAGTCGGTTACGGACATAAGGTCTGAGTGACCGCTCAGAGTTAAGGGGATCTTAACGAAAACTTACAAATAGTGAATTTTAAATATTATACAGGAAAAATAATGCCTAAATGTTTAATTAACGAAGGATCATGTCTACACCATCATTTTGTGGGGTTTTCAGGGCACACATCTGAATCGCCGCTCCACAAAGGCAATGAAATGCAAAATTTCAAAGATACATCAACATCAATATCAAATGAATAGCTAACAAAGTAAGACACAAAAGTTTATTTAGTATTGTCGATCACATCACTCCCAACCTGATATTAATCACAGTTCACCATAATAAGTGGTTGTGTTCAAAATTACAATAGCTTAACTTACAACATTTTCCCCTTAGAAGTCATACCATACTACTTACATTCTCTCAAAACATTCACTACAAGGTTTCTTAATCAGTCATCACTAGGGTTCGGATGTTCATGACATGACCATATTTTTATCCTGACAATTTAAACACGATTTCCACGCTTGTTATCCTAATCGGACCGTTTTTATTTTGCATATAAAGTCATATTTCGATCATTTTATGGTCTTGGTCATATTTTAGTCATATTTATGATGTAACGTTATATTTCAGTTCTAAATTCGGTAAAGGAGCACAAGTGTATATAAGTAACATATGTAAGTAACATATCTAAGTGTATGTTTCGGGTCATATTTAGTCATTTTTAAGGGCATATTTGCTGTCATATTTTCCACTTTTTAAGGCCATAAACATCCGAACCCTAGTCATCACATAGTCTTAAAAAACTCTCGACCTAACAGTTTTTTTCCGTATCCCGGCTGTTCACTCAGTTATTCACAAAATAGTAAACTGAAAAACTTACGCAACCATAAACTTGAAGTCTCACAGACCTCAAAAAATAAGCCGTTATTAGCACGGCTCCACTATCACTTATGGGTGATATATATGGGGTGATAAATGGTCCTGAGAAGGAAGGGTAGTGTAAACAACCCATCTGTGAAGATATCTAGACAATAGCAGGGGTTAAGTTTTTACTGCGGTCACACAGACCTCACGTCTACGGTTAAGGGTTAATGCGGTACATATTTGGAATAACATTTCCTTCACAGTTGAGTGTAACTTTGGTTCAAAGACAAATTCGGATTCCTACAGGATCGTGGCATTTACGTGGGATATTTTAAATTCTTGTATTATTATGCTTATAGCGGATATAGTTTGTGTATCTTCTAGCAGTCTGAACTTTCTCTGTCGTGCTCTACAATTTTTTACTTGTGATTTTAAGCAAAAAGAACTATCCGGACCTCGTAATTAAATAGGGTTTTCATTCAGCACAACACAATGCCGACTTTTCATAAACTCCTCTAGTATCGTATGCCATCCTCGCCTTACGAAATCCTTACTGCAAAATCGCACTCTAACAAACAATAGGCTACATTCACTATCAAGGTGAAACTACCAGCTATGTCTGAGTGTCTCTGGGACTGGCATCATAACATAACAGTTGTACGAGAGTGTTTTGTCCTTGGATTAAACACACCTCTTTTTTGGGTTCAGCCTAAATGTTAAATGCAGTAACAGACAGTATGGAACCATGGAATTTTAACTGTTAGGGGACCGTGGAATTTGACGATGAAGTATGTCGTTCAAGAGAGAGCATAATATAACGAAGACACTGCAAATCCTTCTCTAACACGCGAAAAGACACGCAACGGAAAATACCTATACCCACGTGATGATAGTTAAGTTGCAAATGCCACAGGGACTGGGAATTCCTTCTTAAACGATTTTCAGAAACCAACAAACACGGGGGAAACCGAAGGAAAGACTGGAAGCCCATGAAGTGATTACCAATATCCTGAGGAAAATACACGATATCTAAAGCTGTAAAAGTGTTTCTTAATAATATGTATTACAATTCTACAAGCTTATACTCAACTCTAGCTAAAGGATTTTTTTTAATGATGTAAAAAGGAACTAACCCGGGCGGCTTGGGTCGCTTAAATCCTAAAAGGGAGAGGTAAAACTAAGACAAAGAAAGAAAGTAAAAAGGAAATAGACTATATGACTTGTGTTATTGCTATGCTGTCATTAGCAATGATGTATATTTTAGTCTCTTGCATACTTCTTGTGCACTATTTTGCACGTGATCATTAGAGACCGGATTTTAAAGGGAAAATTTTCACCCAAGAAAGGACGAAAAAAGATAAAATTATTGCCAAAAAAAAGTGGGAATAAAGGGAAAATTATTGCCAAAAAAAGGTGGGGAAAAAGGGATATAAAAGTAAGAGAGTGTAAAAATTCAACAGAGAGATACATGTTTGTTTTATGTAAAGCCTTTGCTTGCTTTACAGCTGCTGATTCTGTAACATCTAATGACTGAAGCAATTTTTTGATCTTGTATAAATTAGCAAAAAAGGTACTGGAAAGGGAAAGTTCCTAAAAAAAAGGAAATGAGCCTAAAAAAAGGAAAAAAAAAGGGACGTTAAAACCAAGTCATTTGCAGTTGAAACTTACTCAATAATGTCCTGTTCAATTTTACCACGTTTTGTGATGAAGTATAAAAAAAGGAATTCCCTTTAAAATCCGGTCTCTAGTGATCATTTATTTTTACTGCATATGACATTTTTCATGAAGTAGAAAAATGCCTCGCTATAATAATAATAATAATATCTCAGTTGTCAATATCCCTTTTTCTCAACTAATACAAAGTCTACAGTAATAAATATGGTATCAGCTGATTGACATTTTACTGACTTCTCACGCAGCAGTCAGTTTACGTTAACACACATTGCTTCATTTTCATATATACAATTTTTATTGTCAACAGCCCTTTTGATCAACTATTACAATGCCTACAGCAATGAACAAGAACTCAGACTTTGAGTGAGTCTGAGGCAACTGAATACACTGTCCCCACAATATGGCCTATTAATTTACATCAGAATGTGAAATTATACTGTCCATGCCCAGGGTAGAGAAAGTCATGTAAGTGCATTATTTCAGATTTTTATTCACGTGGATTTCTATCCCTAATATTGATTTATAGTAATGAAATCTATCCACAATCTCAATAACTTATAGACTACGTCAAATATGTAAATCCCACTATCAAGCAATTTCCCAAGCCAGCTTGTACATTGCAAACAACAGTGGTGTAATGGAGATTGCACATTGACTTCATTACTATGAAGTATGTAAGATTTTTTACCTAAAAAGCTGAATGTGGAAAGATTTCACAAGGAGTTACCAGAAATAGACTAATAATAAAATGTTACAGCTATTCAAATCTAATACAACACAATTTTAAAAGCAAGGTCTATTTACTGCACATGACATGACTTTGATCTGTGTTCTATTTACATTAGAGTGCCTTAAACTGCAGATACTGAGATAAGAAACATTTTAATGCATTTGAAACCTTGTCACAGCTTTCAAACAGGTGGGGAAACCCTCCTCAGATGTGGGGCAAACATGTACAGTAGAAAGCAGGCTTTTAAATGGGCAATCACTAAGTTGGTGCATTTAATAATGTAGGGAATGCGCACAATGTGCATGCATAGTTAGCTTTTGTTTTGACTTAATAAAGTTGGTGCATTTCACATACCCATAAGCTATAGGACTAATTAGCTACAATTGAAGTAATCGCCATTAAACTTGAAAATTGCAAATACCATAAAGAAAACAGCAGAAAAGCAATTTCTTTGTTTGTTTCGCAGTAGCACTGCTTTATAGACCAACCGCTTAAATAAAACTTACGTCTAGGAGTTGAAAGATAACTACAGTACCTTACAGAAAGACATTAACCTGTACTTTATGAAAGGAAACTACCGGTTCTGCCAAAACCAAAAACTCCACATGTATGGAGTCACATTTTAAAATTGAATTTTCTACATAAATCATTTAAAAACACCCACATTTCACCCTGATAAAGGTATTCATGAGTGCTATGGTCTAACCCGCCCTATTGTGGTACATAAGAAAAGAACAATCTCACTCACGTAATTCTGCAGCAAGTGACACACACAAACTCATGCACGTTTGTGGGCAATTCCACCTTCATTCCTAATACAATTTCTTGAATATGAGGACCTGGCAAGAAATGGTGATGTACCTGACCATTTTATAATGATGTTCCAAATAAATCCAAAATGTAGCGAGAAACCTACTCAAGGCAGTTTCGTTCATCTGGGACTACATCCCATTTTAACATTTTGTACGAAGGCAATGGCAAACCACTCCTGTATTAATTTTAAATGCCTAGTAAATCCAAATAAGGATCACCAGGAGTCTAAACCCAGACTCGAAGGACTACTACTACTACTACCCTAAGAAGCCTTCTGACTATAAATGGCATACACTATTGATATGAAAGGACTTTATTTGCATTATTCAAGACATTCAAGGTAGGCTAATTAAAATATTGATGTTCTGGTTATAGGCCTATAGCCTATATACAGTAAATATCCTGGGAAAAAAAGATATTTTATGCCGCGCACAAGTTTTTCTCTCCCACTCCTGTAATTGTGAAATATGATTTTTGGTGCAAGGGTCTCTTTTTTATTATGAAATATTGTTTTGTTGCTTATACTTGTGACAAATTATGTTTGGTGTAAGGGTCTTTTATTATTCAGTGGAAGGAAAACCTGTGCGCGCCATAAATTACCGTTTCGCCAATATCCTATAGGCTAGAATAAGAAAAAATTAACTACTGGATTCCAGGGAAAAGGTTCATAATTTACATGAATCAGCTTCAAACTTCGCCATTTACCATAACTGACTATGCACAGGCACAGACTTGAAAAAATTGTTGGGGGCAAAAATTGGATTTTTTGTAGTTATACATAGGCCTAAGTCTGATACGACAAAAACTTAAAAGCTGGGTACAGAAAGATCTTCCCCCCTTTTCCTTCAATGTTACTATGCCTATTTCATACAGGCCTAAACAAACTGATTTGCAAATATGGATGTAGTACCATACTGGACTTCGGTACCAGTGCTATGAGGCAGATTAGAAAGCAATTATTGTTAATTTCCCAACACCACTTCAATACCCTTAGCAATTCATTTAGTGTGTGGTATGATAGCAAATTGGCCTATTGTACCCTACAAGTTAAAACTTGTTACTACAGGCCTATGTAAAATTAGCGCAGGTTAAAGCTGAACAATTAACAGCAGCAAGATTTGACTACAAAGTACCAGACATTAACCTTAATAATTAATTAATTCCATTACTCACCATCATCGTTGAATTCTTCTAGCTTAGCTGGAAGCTCTCGCAGGTACGGGATGTACTGCAGATTGACCATACTCGTCTCTGACGTTCTCACGGGTTGGGTCAGTGCTACGACGCTCTCAATGTCACCGTTCTGACAAGCAAGATGGAGAGCTGTGTTGCCATTACAGTCACGAATGTACCGGTTTGCACCAGCTACAACGAGGTACCGTACGATGATAGGTTGGCGTGTTAATACAGCTAGATGCAGAGGCGTCTGTAGAAGAAACAAACAATTATAATCCACACTGCCCCAAGATTAGTAGTAATTCGCAAGAACATAAGCTTATTACCAGCAGTTTGAAATATGAGACAGTTTTATCCAGTGATAACTTATAACATTTTACTATGTTTATTTCTGTGACCGCCTGTGTGGTCTCGTGGTTAGTGTCACTGGCTACGGATCCGTGGGCATGGGTTCATCTCCGCTACCTCCTTGGATTTTTCTGAGAGATCTGGAACAGGGTGCACTCAGGACACAAACTGAGGAGCTACGTGATTGAGAGTTAAGTTTTGTTTTGACTACGGTAAGCATTCGTCCAAATTCAACATTCTTTCTCAGATTTCAAACTGCCAGTCCTAATACAATAACAAAGTTAATACTAACCTGACAAAGATCGTTGAGAATGTCTAGATAAGACTGATTAGGAACCATTTGAATTAGGCTGTTTACGACTTCGATGAAGTTCTGTATAATTGCTATGTGCAACTGCCTGTAAAGAAAATAACAATGTTGAAACTATGCACACAAATTAGAGCCCTCTAATTTTTTATACACTGCACTTAAAGTTAATTCAAATCTTGACAAACCCTGACCAAACATAACCTAAGAACCCTCAAGTTTTGTTTACTTCCAAAACTTGTTAACATGGATTATAAACCAGAAACTGCAAAAATACAAAATGCAACTTACGTGTCTCCATCCTCGTCCTGTTGAAAATACAATTCCCAAGGCTGCATGTTACTCCTGGACTGTTCATTTTGTTGCTGTTCCCTACTATGTGGGGGTGATTTACATGTGGGAGATGAAATTAAAATGTTCGTATTGTAACTATGATGACTTTGTGAGTCTGATGTAGCATTAAGGTCATTTAGATCGTTTTTAAGGCTTAAGCTACTAAAATGCTCGTTAAGTCCCACATCTACACCACTGTCCAATTTATCCAGCTTCATAGAGGAATCGTCCAGTTTTCTTGAAGATGAAGGGGATGTAATTTCAACAGATTGACACTCTGAACTTAAATTTGCCCCGGATAGGAACCCTGAGTCAGTTCTACCAGATTCGTAAAAAGATTGACTGTCTGACCCCTTCATGCAAGTAGGGGATGATGGAGCTCTCGCTAGAGAACTGTCTTGCTGCCCTTTGACACTTTCCCACTGATGATGTCCTTCTGAATACGAAACTCCTGTATTCGATGGTAATCCATGAGGATGTGTCTTGGATTGGATATGCTGGCCAGATGCACCACCTGAAACCGATTTCGGATTGTCAATAGGGCCAGATGAAGGATGCTTATGGTACGACATTGTCACACACAAACACTGAAAAACATCCAGGGCACAAAAACACAGCACTTATTTAATGTTTTCACTTTCCACTTGTTACGCCTGCATATAGTTTCGTGAAAATATCTAGTGATCACTGTTTTCTAATTTGACATACATGAAGCCATTCATGTAAAAGTAGGTTACAATAAAACGAGTTATGTCTGGCTTTACAAACTCTAACGAAGAGAAACTTGAAGCACAAGCTCACCGATGTTCATGTTTATTGTACTACACGAACGTAAATATCACACACAACCGTCCCGAACACTTGGATGGTTTGATATAACCGCATAACAGCCAGACCACTGTATTTTACAATGCGACCTTCGCGTCTCTGGGGCTTTCAAGACCTTTCCGCTATCGCATCGCCATGTACGTCGACGTATGGATCTTCATTCAGGAGTGGGGATGGAAAACCCCAATGGGCGGAGCTACAAGAATGCGCGATGACAAAATCTCGTTTGGAATTTAAGTGCAATGGAGTTGGTGTTTTAACTCAGCAAACAATAGTAATTTCTAAAGTCATGCTTCACGTTCATGTATATCACGCATTTAAAAAAGCTGTTTTATTTGTGTTCGTTTTGAATAATCGTTCTGAAATATACAGGGTGGCGCCTCATGAATTTCTTCGCGCAAACATTTAAATAGTGGAATTGTATGAATGGGAATGAAGTCTACTCAATTATTGGATCTGCAGAATTTTCGAGCAGTAACTCTTATGCCTAAAGTTTCTCCCCGAAGTTAACAACAATAATAAATTAATGAACCTCTGCAATAAAAACTATTTTAGTATTTTCTGTATATTCCTGGGACTGGATTGTGTGGCTCCGACTTGGGGGGAGGATACTTTCTGCACCCCAACAATTGATTTTTTATCATATAACTACCAACAATTCAATTCTTACCAACTAATGATATTTTCAAATCGAATTAAACAAAATGAAAATTTGTATTAATTGCTATTGTTTCGGTACAACCTTACTGTAGTATAATATTTTATAGTTGTCAATAACATTTTATTACATCAACTGGACATACTTTATTATTTCAAGATTACTTCGCTTTTCAATTCAGTTAACGTGCTGCCATCTGTTGGTGGTGAAGGGACTTACGTATACTTCTGCCATCTGTTAGCTACATTGTGCACTGTGCCTATTACCAGTTGGGTGGTTGCCTGTTTTCGAGTACCTAACTCTTACTTCAGATTGTGAATTGTAATATTAATATCATTGTAAAGGCATGGGTCCATGGGAGACCTGGTTTTTAAATATATTTAACTATCATCATCGTCAAATTTGAAATACTAACTTCGAACGAGAATTTAAATGTAACGTGCGTTATTTTGGAATTAAAAATGAACGCAACCCCTTTAAATTAATAACAAAACAATCAAACACATTGCGGAATTGAGTATAAACAGTTTTTTTAGACAATACTTCATTCTAAGTGAATCTACAAACTGTATCTTTTAATTGTTTATAGTTGTTTTATATAAGTATTTTTAAAATGTTATATGACAATTGCTCTAAATAGAATTTTATGCATAAGCCTAGATGAAATAATTTGCTGGTTAAGCCTCAGATTAGACGTTAATACAAAGACTACATTATATATTGTAAACGTTATTGGCAACATTCCTTGGATATCCGTGGATATCCTATGCAATATTGAGGACATAAGGTGGACAAACTTACATAAAATCTACTTTTACCAGGTTTTAAGTTAGCAGAACAGTTAAATATATCTCCATAAAAAAAAAACTTGAAACCCCTTATGACCCTTTTAGGAGTTGAATTTTGAAAAATCCGTTTTTAGTGAGTCTTTGTATTACAAAATAAAACTGTCCAAATTTCATATTAGGTTCAGCGTTTCCGGATCGGCGATAATGAGTCAGTCAGTCAGTCTCTCTATCGATCTATCTCTCTCTCTCTCTCTGTGTCTCTCTCTCTCTCTGTCTCTCTCTCTCTCTGTTTTACCTCTCTCCCTTGTAGGGATCTTTATACGGCCCGCGCCGCCAGGGCCTTACCGGGCCGCGACCTGTAGAGAGAGGAATGAACTGTGGATCACCACACAGACAGACATACTTTTTTGACCCTACAAGGACATGGAGGGCCTCCCCGGATGGAGTGATCAGCCCAATGCCGGGGCAACCTCCGAGACAACTCGAACACATAGGACGAGTCACACCATTCACACATACACTCACTCCAAACAAGGCTAGGATGGGGATGAAGTTGATAATGACTGCCAGATGATATCCGGGGACCAGAAGGGCCTAAAGTTACCTGACATTTGTCTCACAGGTGAGGGAAAACCCCCGAAAAAACCTCACCTAGGTAACTTGTCCCAACCAGGAATCGAACCCGGGCCCGCTGCGTGAGAGGAGCAAACGGTCAGTCAGTCAGGACATGTTATTTTATATACTGCATTATACAGTAACCTACACATACACACACACACACACACGCCTATATATATATATATCAAAGCTTAAAAATTTTAAAAGAAGGCTTTTATAAAATTGACGTAGGCCTAATAAGGTGTATATTAACTATTTTTAGGTATAAGGGGAAAATGTAGGTTATTTGTTTTCTTTTAGTATGAGAATTCCCCCTTCTTCCATCAGTTTAATAATTTTCTATAAATATCAGTCAGTTTTAGAACAGGGTGCGAAATCGAGGGAGAATGGAGGGTTTCCACATCCACTAACGGTTTTATCTAAAAAAATTCTCTAGTCAAAATTTCGTTATAAAACGACAAAGAAAATGTACAAAACATACGTTTTTTTACTTTCTGTGTATTTCTACGAAAATAACAGCAGTGAACAGAAATAATAGAAGGGCCACCAGATCTTCAGCAATGTTGCAAGGTGGGAACTGGGGAATTCACAAAATAGCAGATAATGTATGGATACAGAAAGAAGGACCACACTACCAAAGTCGTCTTTGTATACACGTCACCCCTCGTCATCAACGACAAAATAGGGATTACTTTTCATTAGTACATTTTAGGGATTTGGGCCAGCCACGGCGGGATAGCTCAACCCGCTGGAAATACCTAAAGAAATCATCTTTGGTCGAAGTAACATTTTACATTTTAAGGGGAATTAAGCTTCCCCTTGTGGTTACTCATAACCAGAGACCGGATTTTAAAGGGAAAATTTTCGCCCAAAAAAGAACGAAAAAAGGGAAAATTATTGCCAAAAAAAGGTGGGAATAAAGGGAAATTATTGCCAAAAAAAGGTGGGGAAAAAGGGATATAAAAGCAAAAGAATGTAAAAATTCAACAGAGAGATACATGTTTGTTTTATGTAAAGCCTTTGCTTGCTCTACAGCTGCTGATTTTGTAACATCTAATGATTGAAGAAATTTTTTGATCTTGTTGAAATTCTCACAGAGGAAAATAGCACTCGAAATCTATTCCCCACCTTGTTATAATAGGAAACTTAGGCAATGGCAAGCCTGTGATTTCCCTGTAACGCTTTATTCTGCTGGGAGGAATTATTTTTTCAATGGTGAATCAGTGAAAACAATTTTTAATGTTTTTATCAGGGGCGTATTCAGGGGGGGGGGGCTGAGGGGGCTGCAGCCCCCCCCGAAACGTTAAGGGTATATATATGTGAACAACCACAAAAAGATAAAAAAATGAAGGTTCTAAAATATTAAAATTTTACAAGAAAATTAACTCAGAAGTGGACAAAAATTACAGGATCCTATAACAAGGCTTACTAGAACATAACTAGCAGATAAAAGTATAAACAATTGACCAAGTTAATTTTAAATTAAACGTTTTATAGGAGCATGAAAAAAATTAATTCAGATGCACTTATCACTTCCTAAAGGCATAAAATTTTTCTGGTTTCTCTGACGCCTTTTATTATTTTAATGCATATAATGAAGATATTTTTCTACAAAGTAGACTACTTTTATACAGCTAAAGTTATTATTTTTAATGCAATTAATTTTTATATATCGCAAATAAAATATCTTGAAATTTGATCAATATTTCATTACAGATTTTCTTTAATTTTATACCTATGGGCATCATTTTAGTCTACTTTATGCATATATGCATGTAAAATTAGTGTAAAAAATGTAAGCCTTCTATCTCTAATGGTTGTGGAGCTACCTAACAATATGTGTGTAAAATAAGAGTTACCGGGAAATTCAATTTTAAGTTAATAGTGAATTTCTCATTTGACCTTTCTAAGGGCGTGGCTCAGAGCATGTAAACATATTTAAATGTCCATTTAAATTCCACAAATATTTTCTAAACCTATATAAACTATATACCAATGGATGCAGAAAATTCAGCACAATTTTTAGTGCTATAAACATAAAAACATAAATTTCAAAATAATTCATGTAGGCCTACATATACTCTTAAGTCATGCTAATATGTTGCACATAAGGGCACTTTAATTTCTCAGAAAGTAGACAGTTCAATTGCACATTTTGACTTATAAAAGATGAAATGCGTTATTCTAACGTGTTCAGTATAATTGTGTGTGATAATTAGGGCTCAGAGGTTGATGATACGTCATCTCTTTTCTGAGACATCACAGACAATGCAGGATGTAGTATAAGTTCGTCTTTCGTCAAACCGAACAATAATACCTTACTCATATTTTGCATTTTAATTTCTACCAGTCATTTTTAGGAAATTTTCATTCTTTGTTACATTTTTTCCTATTTTGTCTTCAGAATGAACTTCTCCACCATTGTACACAAAGCAATCTCGTAATCTATATTAATAAAAGGAAGTGTCTGTCCTCCTTCTGTCTGTCCGCGATGCCCAGCGAAATCTACTCTACGCAGAGATCTGACATTTTATACACAGGTAGACTGAAGGTTCGAAAATGCACCTCGAAGCCGGAATTTTAATTTTCGCTTTCGTTCGTGAGTTATGAGTGAAAAACTGGTAGAAAACGTGCATTTTTTGCGTTTTCGAAGCATCAGTTTTCAGTTTCATTTCAATGTCATATCAATTACAGTAGGCTTTGGCTATTTTTGTCATAACTTACCTTGGAAATGAAACTTTCGCGATCGCTTGAATGTTGTAGCTCACGCTGGTCGATTCATTTGTTTTTAATGTCAAGGCATGCAGACATGAAATTTTCAACCTACACCGAAGAGGATTATTATTATTATTATTATTATAAGTGGGATAATCAATTTAGGCCTAAATGTGGTCAACATTGTTCGATTTGGACGAAACTCAATATTACAGGAGTTTTCTGGGCCAAGGAACTCGAATCTGAGGTCGCTTTTACCAGGCGACGCTATCTAATCGTGGTATGTAGTCCACGTGATTTAGGTGTTAATAAATATAATGATTTAACTATTATGCTCTTAATTTTTAATTTTTTAAATAATAATCGCGGGCTAAGCCGCGGGCACTTGCTATCTTATAATAATAAAAGGACGTGTTTGTCTGTCTGTCCGCAATGCCCAGCGAAATCTACTGAACGCAGAGATCTGAATTTTTAAACATAGGTGGACTGAAAGGTGGGCGAATGCACCTTGAAGCCGAATTTTAAATTTTAGCTTACGTTCGCAAGTTACGAGTGAAAAACTAGCAGAAAACGTGATTTTAGCGCTGCCGAAGCATCAGATTTCAGTAATACATTTTCAATGTCAAATCAATTGCTTTGGCTGTTTTTGTCATACCGTGGAAATAAAAGCATCACGATCGCTACTCACTATACAGGGATTTTCTGGGCCAAGGAACTCGAATCTGAGATCGCTTTTACCAGGCGACGCTATCTAATCGTGGTATGTAGTCCACGTGATTTAGGTGTTAATAAATATAATGATTTAATTATTATGTTCTTAATTTTTTATTTTTTATTTTTGAAATAATTATCGCGGGCGAAGCCGCGGGCACATGCTAGTTCATTAATATAGTAAACATAATACTGAAGTAGTCAAATAACATTCTTAAAATATTGTCCTTTGTTTATTATTATATTAATATGCTACTGTATATTCCCTTTTTTAGATATATATTTAGAAGTCATATTTTACATTTTTCATGTCATATTTTCATAAATTTAAGGTAATTTATAGGTCATTTTTAGGCGTTTTTAGATCATCAACTTCTGAACCCTAGTGACAGTAAAGTTAGGATTATCACAGCCCCTCCCGAAAATAAATCTTGGATACGCCCCTGGTTTTTATATTACCAAATACTGGGTAATTTACGAATTTTTCAAAATAAATTAGCAAAAAAAGGTACTGGAAAGGGAAAGTTCCTGAAAAAAGGGAGATGAGCCTAAAAAAGGAAAAAAAAAGGGACGTTAAATCCAGGTCGTTTGCAGTTGAAACTTACTCAGTAATGTCCTGTTCAATTTTATCACGTTTTGTGATGAAATATAAAAAAAGGAATTCCCTTTAAAATCCGGTCTCTACTCATAACAAGGGATTTGTATATAAATACATCTTGTTTTTAAATTAATAAAGTTAAAATTTCATTATATGTTTATCAAACAGGATAATATTTGGTGGATCAGGCGCGGATACGGGGGGGGGGGGGCAATGGGTACACTTTATTTTGACCAATTACAAAGTTTTGAAATCGTCTCAAGGACATCATTACCTTTTAAATGAATCGTTATTATTGGCATTTAATGCCCATAAAGTAGCGAGAAATGCAAAATAAAAAATGTGTTTATGACCTAAAAATAGTGAAAAAATGACATACAATTTAAAATAATGACCAATAAATTTACGATTATTATTAGGGACCGGATTTTTAGGTTTTTAAAAACACTGTTTTAGGTTTTCCATTAGGTGAAATAGTGTTTTTTTTAGGTTTTTTGTCCAAAATATCGTTTTTGGGTAGAATAATTGGTTTAATGAATTTGAATGTGCTACATACGATTCAATACATAGTACTTGTAAAGTTTAACTTAACAAAATTGAATTAAATTTGTGTAAACTTGCTTTAGGGCAATATTAAAGAATTGAAGAAAGAAAGCATAAACAATCAAAAGAAGCAGTGAAAATAAGATTGCCTCACATATCCTGGTTACAGTATATCGCTAAATATCTTTCAAGATTCTCAACTGTGAAGTTCTTCCTGTTATCTCTTAGAATACATTTGAAGGCAGAAAATGTCCTTTCAACCTCACATGACATCAACAATGGTTGTTCGTACGAATATTTTAAAAGGAATACGCAGGTACTCTTACACTTCCTCTCATGATACTGTCATCCTAGACGACATTGAGTTGAACGAAACGCTGTTGGTATTAATTTCAACCCGACAAAAATTGTCTCTCCGCAAAATTTCTCAACTGACAAACAAAAAAGGCAAAAAAGTAGCCTAAATTAGATATTTTAGGTTTTATATCCCGTTTAGGTACATTTAGGATTTTATACCCCATTTAAGTATTTTTAGGTGCCACAGAATTAATGTGGGTGAATCCTATGGGCATGATTCGAAAAAGTGTGTGATCGCTTTTTGTTTTGGAAATAAGGAAAAAAATAGGTAAAAACCTAAGAATCCGGTCCCTAATTATTATTTATAATTAGTTTTTTAAGTAATGGATTGCTAAAAACAATTTAATGGATGACAGTGCGTTATATATGAATTTACAATATAAAACAAACTTATTTTGTTACTAAAGAGTAACTACTTGGACACCCTTAGCGAAAAAGAAATTCTTTCTGAACTGGAATGCCCATAAAATTGCCCCTAGAAAATATGTGCCATTTAAAAAGAAAGAAAAAAATCTTTATTACTACAAGACAAACTGCTATGGTATTTACAATAAACCTGAATAAAAATGAACTATGAACATTTGGAGATTCTGAAACAAAAACGATTTGTCTGAAAGTAACGATTTGTACGTGGAAAAGCTCCTCGCTACCTCCATTAAAAAAAAATGCCGAAAATGACCTAAAAATTTCCAAAAATGACATATCCCTTGAAAACGACGAAAAATACAAATAAAAGTAAAAAAGATGCCCTTATTTATTAAATTATTTCATGATACATATTTATATACTTTCGAGCTACCTTTTAACCTTCAAATAAAAAAAGATGCAAAATCATCAAATGCCTTGCCCTGCTCATTACTACCTAAGTAGATTACATGATCGATCAAGTGTCTTTCATCTCGAAATTACTGATAAAAATAACATCCCGAAGTTTGATTGAGCGATTCAAAACTTGAGCTCCAGGCCTCTCGCCAATAAACGAATGATGGAACGAATTCATGCCGCATGTATTTCGTTTTCTACTAGCAAGTGCCCGCGGCTTCGCCCACGATAATTAATTGAAAAATTAAAAATCAAGAGTATAATAATTATTAAAGCATTATATTTATTAACACTTGCACGCGAATCATTCATAAACTAAACCATTAGTAATTAATGAAACAGCTAAAATTCCGGCTTTAGAGTACATTGCACGATTAGAAAGCGCCGCCTGGGAAAATGATCTCAGATTCAATTATGCAGTTCCAAAGCTAACTGTGAACACCGATAATACCACTGCCTTCTAGACTGTATTACTCGTGTGTAATTCTCGAGACGGCGGTGGATAATACATGTCGTTTCTCAACTGTTTGTTGACAGATGAAAATGATGTTAATTTTATTTGATAAATTCAGTGTAATTTTCAGAAATCATATAATTTTTCAAGGGAAGGAATGGTTTGTTTGGATTTTTATTATCAACGATATTTCAAGAGTTAAACCATCAATATTTTACAGCTGTTGCCCCCGGCTTCGCCCGCCATTATTAATTGACTCCAGGATTTTTAAGAAATATACACTGGCAGTTTCTTAAAAATGTTTGTGGCTCAGAGCTATGAAAATTGCAAGTAAAAGTAAAATTAGAATATTTGTTCATTATGTTCATTTCACTTAGGCCTTATATAATAAAGAAATGGTTTTCCTGATTTTGTCTTCGTGAAAGTTTAGACTGCATCGCCGAGTATACCCGATGTCTCACGAAGTGGGCGAGCGAGTGAGCACGCTATTTAGCGTTGAATTGTATAAGAGTAGATACGTATAGGTTCAGTAGACGAAGTCACGAAGGCATATTCCTATTGATATCGAGATAGCGATTACAAGATTTACAAAAACCGGCCGTAGGAAGAGACTGGAGTTTAATATTATGTACCTACTTACTTCAAATTAATGTTTTTCTTTCGCTATTCATAGGGCTTTATGTTTTTAAGACAGACAAACAAAACATTATTCAAATGCAAGTATTACAAGGATAACAAAATAAAATTGTATCAGTTTTTTTTTTACGAATATTTAGGAAGATTGGTAAAAATCACACAAAAATTTTAGAGAAACTTCGTAAACCTTTCCCTATTATTTAACATTTTATTATTGCATATTCTACGGTTTTTCTTGCAGATAATTAATAGTTTAAAATTTGCTACTATCATCTATGTTTCAATTTCTATGGAATATTGAAAGTTTGAAACTAGATCTGGAATTAGCCCCTGAAGATTCTGCCCTAATCGCACGGTCTTTTTCGTGGACAACCTATGGTCCTTCTTTCCTCCGGTTTATTTGTCCCTTGGTGATTTAATCAATCTCTCTTAATTTTTGTACATGTTCATTCCGCTCTAACTTTCTTCTCTTTAACCAGTCAACTATGTTTCTTGTACCTTGGACTCGCATTCGGGTGGATTCTAGTTCAAATCCCGTGGCCAGCCAATATGAAATGGGTTTTATCATGGTTTCCCCAGTCGTAAAGGCAAATGCCGAATTGGATATTTACATACCATAGGCGTAACCAGGCCGACCATATGGGGGGGGGTTATAACATCCGCGGGGCCTTGGGGGTATGGAATACCCCCTAGGGAGAGGGGGGTCCTTCCCCGGAAAATTTTAAAAATTAAAATGCAAAATAACGAGTTTTAAGCTTCCGGGTCTCCCCCGGAAAATTTTAAAAATTAAGACGCAAAATAACGAGTTTTAAGCTTTCCGGGGGTTCTCCCCCGGAAAATTAAAAAAATTAAGACGCAATATAACGAGTTTTAAGCTTCCGGGGTTCCTCTCCCGGAAAAATTTTAAAAATTAAGACTCAAAATAACGAGTTTTAAGCTTCCCACGCTTTATACTTGTATTAAGTAATTTATGGGCAGACTTAAAAAAATTATACAATTTTCCTTTTTTTAATCAATGGGGGGGGGGGTTCAAACCCCCCAACCCCCCCCCCCCTCGGTACGCCTATGTTACATACCATGAATCATTCTCACTATTTTATCCTGTATCATATCTATTTAAATTAATATCAGTTAAATTTGCTCCATAAAATACACCAATAGAAATAGTTGACAAATCAATAGTTCCATGGCCTACCCTACTGTATAGACACAGATCATGAACTCCTGATAAGGCCTCGTAGCTAAAAGGAGTACATATATAGCTGAATTAAAAAAAGTTTTGTACTCCACACGCTTGTCTTATATCGCAATTCCTTGCCTTGCCCATTAGATATCCAACCTGTGACTTCTTTTAATCACAAACACCAATCTCCATTTCGCTAACAGATAGAGATGCTAACTTTTAACGAAAATTCAATGCATTTCCTGCTGTATATTTAGTGTATGTGTTACAAATCCGATTTCCCACTTAAGACAGGATGTCAGATTTGCAACATAATCACTAAATATGTAATAGGGAATGCATTAAACTTTATTAGAAGTTAGCATCTGTATCTTTTTATAAAAATGGAGAATGCCGGGTTTGCAAATAGGCCCCTCATTTAGAACAGCAATGTGATTTAGTTTTTCTGAAAGCAAAAATATATTTCTTTTTGAAAAAAATCTTTCAGCGGTGGGTGTGGAAACTGCATTGACGGAGCAAGACGTACAAATGCAATTAATTTAGGAACCATTTCAGTGAAGTGGAGCAAGAGATGGCAATACATAAATGTCATGCTATCCTAATTTTCGCAACAACAAAAATTGTGATAATAGTACACGGAAAATTATCGAGTGCCTTCAGATAATCTCCACGGAGATAGATTACAATGCGAAATAGTTATCTTCTCTCGTAATCTGTGAAAATACATCTCGAACTCTGAACAATCCCTGAGTTGGCAATAGGGAATCCCATCGTAACATATGATTAAAGTAAATTCCCAGTAAGGAAACTTAGGTATAAACTGTTTGCCATTATCTCAGCAATGATAATAATCGTTTCCAATCAAACGAGATATCTTCGAGTATCTATGTAACAACCTTTCAGCTGTAATATTAGAAAAAGATAAGATATGAGTTATCTAAATTGCGGAAATTTTCTTATTGTGACATGAAATGAAAAGCACTTAAAACTGCTGAGAATTCTACTATATAGACTATTTAAGGATATTATTTTACTGTGAATAAAAAAGTTAAATTCGGTACAAAAGTAGGGTGAATTTCGGTGTTATTTCGCATAACAAAGTACAATTTCTGCGTAATTTCGCAAACCAAATAGACTCATGTAGTGCAAAATATTACATATTTCTTCAAAACATCAGACAAGAGGATTTTTGTAGGCCTACATTATCACAATTCATATTAACACTTGCCACCAACCGAAATGGGAAACATGGCAATATTGCCAGATCAATCTTCTGTCAGCGCGTTGTATACTTCTGGAATAACCAATGAAATTGTGGCTGCTGATACTCTAAATAAGTACATTAAGCTCTGGAAACTGTCTCCTGTAGCCACATATGCCCATTATCCCAGTCCGAGCGAGGTTTTTGAGGAGTTTCCCTTGCTCATAGGCAAATGCCGGACTGGCTAATAAACCCCTCACTCAGATACATGCACTGCGACATACATTAAATCCATCTCTACACGATACTAAACAAACGCAACTAACGACAAGCAATCGACTTCATGGGAAGAAAGTCAAACCCGTCCTAATACACAACGACACAAGTACACAGCCCAAACATGTAAATTTCACCACACATATCATCAGGATGTATATAAGGTCACTATTAGGTAAATGCATCAAACAAATGGTTACCAAAATTTGGTTTGACTGGAGGTAATAAGCTTCATTGCTTGGCACTCCGGGGGTAAGGGAGCCCCCCCCCCCAAAAAGTAGCCAGATATCGTAATGTGATGGCTAATCTCTTAGCGAAAGGGATAGCTCGCCTCATGTTGGTATCCTTTCTTTGGACGTTTTGTCCAACAATCCAAAGTCACTTGTTGACACCCAAGTGAAGTTTTTACACAGACAATTTTGTAAGGTCTTATTTCGCGAGAGAAATCAGTTTTCCGATGGCTTTTATCCAAATATGATGTTTTCCACAAACGCCCGTTCCTTCGTTTCTGTTGGTTAATATATTACTTTACTTTATGACGAGATTGTGTGGGGGACGGGAAAATGTATGTCTGTCTGTCTGTCCGTGTGTCTGTACGCGCGATAACTCAAATACTCTTCATGATATTGGTAGGCCAATACGCATTTACAAAGTCCATGGAAAGAAGCCTATTGAAATTGGACCAAATCGGTTGACCGGTACCGGAGTAATGTCCAATTTAGTACCTAATTTATGGTAGTATATTAGAAAGACTTTATCAAATGCAAATCAGTTCTCATGACAACATATTGTTATACACTGTTCATATAACTTACGGCTTTGGAAGTTGCAATATAGTTAGCTTTGACAAATAACATTGCCCACCTATTCCTTCACATATGCTTAGCATACTAGATGTTTGTTCTTCCGTAAGCATTGCTTAATGGAGCTTAACTCGGAAATCGATTACAAAAATAAATTCTTTTTTGCATATCATAATAATTGCAATTATCACTGACTAAACGAAAGCATTCTGGAACTTTGTTACATCAGTTTATCTGATTTCATTATTTTATGGGTTATTAACTTATTACATACGACGCTGCTGCAACCGCGATGTCCAAGCTGCAACTCATCTAGTCAGTTGCTCCACACTACCGATGAAGTTCCACAACCTTTCTTGGTCAGTATTGTCGAAAATGTGTTGCCAGTGAAGAAAAAATAAGGCAATGGTGACAAAGCGAAGGGGGTTGCTGAGAGCAGGTGTTTTGCTTCAACATGATAACGCCCGTCCTCATGCTGCTCGTGCAACCATGAAAACCATCAACGACATATGCTTCAAGTGCCTCCCACATCTGCCATACTTGCCAGGTGTGGCACCATCAGATTTCCACATCTTTAGTCCATTAAAAGAGCTCCTTGGAAGGCAGAAGTTCAAGTCTGATGAAGACATCCAATCGGCGGTGCATGAGTGCCTACAGTGTCAACCATAATAATTTTTCTCATGCGGTATCGAAGAACTTCCTATCTGATGGCATAAGTGCATTGGATTGGGAGGGGACTATGTGAAAAAATAATGTACAAGCAAACATTCTTCCTGCAGAAAAATAGTGTAAAAAAGTTAATTGCAGTTTTCATTTGATTCTCCCTCGTATTTTATCATACACACAGTGAACCTGTGTGCAACTGCTGATTGGTGCCTTTCTATATAATTATAACGACTGGTTACGCAGCACTATTGAATATTTTTTATCAACAAATTTACATCTTTTAACGACGTTCAATAGATGTGGAGTGAAAACTACTCTATTGACAATTTTATCATTGGTTTTTTTAATCTGACATGTGAACACACATAGGCTTATTTTGTTGAACTGAATAAATCCTTGTACGTAGCCTATATTTTCAAAGTAATCCCAAGTGGTTGTGTATTTTATTTTAAGTGAAATTTGAAGGAATAAGGAGAATATTTATCAATTAATCATATTGAACTGAAATTTTAAACTGTAATTTTCGTTAATGTTTTAGTTAATTGTGTCAGGTCTTAAGTTTATAGCACAAATAGTTTAAAAAATAGGTCTCAACACTTCGGCCATCCCTTATAAGTTAATCTTTGGACAATATGCTCCCTTTTCGCATACTAACGACAACATAGACCATCCACTATAAGAACGTCTAAGTTGAGTGCACTCTGACATTACGTCATGTCCAATTAGCTGACAGGTAAATCATGTCATGCTGTCTTATGAGCACTGGACCATTCACCTTTGTTCTCTTCATATTACATTCCTCATGAAGGCCATCATAGCCGAGAGGATCTCTACTTTCCTACCATGGAGAAACTTGGGTAGACAGACTGATGTAACAAAGTGCCAGAATGCTTTTGTTTAATCAGTGATAATTAAATTATGATATGCAGAAAAAAGTTATTTTTTGTAATCGATTTCCGAGTTAAGCTCCAGATTGATTCATTAAGCAGGTAGATATATAAGCTTTCATGAACCACAGATTATTGTCAGATTAAGCAGGGTTTACGGAAAAACAAAGGTCTAGTTTGATAAGCATATGCGAAGGAATTGTGGGTAGTGTTATTTGTCAAAGCTAACTGTATTGCAACTTCCAAAGCCGTATATGAACACTGTAAAACAATAAGTTGTCATGAGAAATGATTTGCATTTGATAAATTCTTTCTAATATATTACCATAAAATAGGCACTAAATTGAGCTTTACTCCGGTACCGGTAGACCGATTAGGTCCAATATCAATAGGCTTCTTCCCATGGATGTTATAAATGCGTATACCAAGTTTCATGAAAATCTGATAAAGCTATTTGAGTTATTGTGCGTACAGACACACGGACGGACGGACAGACATTTTCCCGTCCACCACACAATCTCATTAAGTACCATACTGGCACTTAATAACAGTAATAATTAGTCTAACAATTAATAAATAATGATAGACCTAATAATTAATTATTAATTAATCATAAAATCCTTAGGGTGACTGCACTTAATGTTTGTGTATATTTCATGTGTAGCTATGTGAATTGCTGTACAGAATTTGGTTTTCCCGCAGAGAGGACAATTTATTACGTTAAACTGAACGAGTACAACGTTATACAATGTTCAGAGAGACAAACTCCTTCTGAGAACTGATTTGACATGGAATTCCTCGTGGGAAATACTCTTTCTGTGGTCTGCAGGAAGTACACTAACAGACGAAAGAGTTGACCTTTATATTATTAGTACAAACATTTACTGAGTTCTATTTCCCGTGATATCACAAATATAACGCACTTTACTGCTATTTTGTATAAATTTCCAGATTTCTTCACTTATGAAGGATTTCCTTACATTATTTGAACACAGAACATTACAATGCTATAAAGTCACGGGATTCCCTACAATATTTTCCTTGGTAATGGGTCCTTTAATTACATTATCCATTATTTACAGAAGTGGAAATGCCCAGAATTTGTTTCACTGCACTAGAAGGAAAGTATGGGTCAGCCCCAGCCTTAGGGAGAAATCCGCAAAATACTCCATACCAATTCTGTACCAGAAATATTTTGTAATGAAGAAGCATAGCCTCTATATCAGGGGGCCCTTGAGATTTTTTTTAAAATTAATTTCAGCTGTGTTTATGTCCTTTTATCTCCGAGGCTATATTAGGGGTTCGGGATCTGTGTCCGTACAGTAGGGAAGGCCATGGAAATATCGCTTGTCAATCTTTTCTATTGACGGTGTACTTAATGGAGTAAATTTCAACTGATAGTAATTTAAATAGATACGATACAGGATGAAATGGGGAGGATGATTCATGGTATGTAAATATCCAATTCGGCATTTGTCTTTACGACTGGGGAAACAATGAAAAAACCAATGTCAAATTGGCCGGCCACGGGATTTGAACCTGGGACCTCCCGACCCTTGAAAGTTGTTACAGTGGCCCACTGAACAAAAAGAAGAATACTATATAAATATTGTAGTAGGCCTATTCATTTGAAACCGTAGGCATAAGTTACAATAAGGCATAAGGCATAAGGCATAAGTTGTACAACAAGTTACAACAATAAAAATAAATAACGTTTTCCACCTTTTCAAGAGTTGACAGACGAAATAAAAGATGTGATTATTCTTGTGATGATACTGAAGTGATTATTCAAGAATTTTATTAGAGATTTCATGATTTTGAAAACGTAAGGTGCAAACTGACTTTTCTAAAAGATCCCTTGAAAATTAAAATCAAGCATTAATTAGCAAAGTTTCATCCGGAATTCCGTGTCCACAGTCGTGGCCCCAGGGCGATGGCATTTATATGTGCATAAATGTGACAGGCTCATGATTGTAGATTTATAGGCACATAAAAGAATTCCTCCGGGAAAAAATTCCACACAGACTACCGAGTTACATGCCAAGGTTATAGTAGACTAGTGTCCGTTCGTCCAGCTTTTCCCAGGGCAGCCTTTTTTTTTTTTTTTTTTTTGGCTAAACGTCCCACTGTCCCGAAAGTTTTATTGGGAACACTCAAATAATTATCCCGTATTTGTGTGATTCCGATTGGCCAGTATATTTTACGCTACATGAATGAATTATATAATACTGAAGGCCTTGCTCATTGTAAAAACACATTTGATGGGTTTCATGTGCAGGTTTTTATGACAAAATATCAGAAGACCATGCATTTTTTGATAGAATACTAAAAAATGCAAAGCACAGTGACAATAAGGCATCTACTTCTCCGAAATAAATTAACTACACCAGTCTGCAGAAGAAATGTAAGAAGTAATTAGCGATAATTTGTGTGCCCAAGACAAACGTATATTCTACATGTTTACTGAATTTTGTTGATGAAAATTGTGTCCCTTTTTCCCTTAATTGTCCCAGGCGTTTCCAATTTTTTTAAATGTCCCTTTTTTACATAAGCATTATAAGACACTCTTCAGTAGATCCCTTTGTCAAATAACCATAAAATCAACGAATCAAAAGACATATTAGCCTAAATTAAACGCTTAATGAACTTAATGAACTACTAACAGGTGCCCGCGGCTTCACCCACGATAATAATTAATTCGAAGATTAAAAATTAAAAGGAAAGTGGGTTTAGTTTCCCACTCTACTGGATTTCCACACGCGATGTTCAGCGTTGGTATGCGGTCTCTGGCTTGCCGACCAACACTCCCATTGGCTGACAACGACTTTGCATGTCATTGGTCTGTTCCATACGGTCCTGCAACCTCTACATATAGCTAAATAATGCAAAACACTAACCACATTGGTTAAGTGCGCGAGCGGAGGCGGCAGCCGAAGCGAAGCGTCCTTGCATTTTCGAATAATGTACGATACACTGTTTGTCGGTTTCGAAAAAGTGGCATATTATATCTTCCGGAGGGTTGTCTGACTATTATCATGTTGGCAGCTGATTCCAGCACCACGTGACCCATCGGCTTCTTCCCAGCATGCACCTGCGCTGTTTCTAGCAGCTGATTCTGTATTATTGTGATTCCAATCTGAGCGCCATTTTAGGTTATTTTTTTGTGAACTTCTTACCGATTTTATCCATATTTTAAATATTCTTAGAAACAAAATGTGCCCATATGTGGATTCTAAAACTTCTGGAGAACAATATTACATGAAATTTTGCCGTTTTTCGTGTGTAAAAAACAAAATTTTCGAATCCAGTAGAATGGGAAACTAACCCCAGGAATGTAAATAAATCATATTTATTAACACTTACACGCGAATCATTCATAAGTTAAACGATTAATAATTACAACATTGAAGCGATCGATAATTCCATGCGATATGTTGAAATAATCGCGATGCTCTTATTTTCAAGTTATGACAAAAAAAAAGCAAAGCCACCTGCAATAACTGATTTGGCATTTGAAATGTATTACCGAAAATGATGCTTCGACAGCTCAAAAAAAAATCACGTTTTTTAGTCATAACTTGCGAACAAAATCGAAAATTAAAAATCCGGCTTCGAGGTGCATTCGGTTAACCTTCAGTCCATCTATGTTTAAAATTAGAAATTTCTGCGTCCATTAGATTAGGCTGGGCATCGCCCACAGACAGACAGACAGACAAACAGACAATTAGTACAGTTTCAAGTCTCGATAGTACGATATTCTTATAAATCCGAGCTGAAACAATTTAATTAAGAAAAATTAATTAACTAATCGTCAGTTTTCAGTAAGTTACACTAATGCCTTGTACGAGATTAGACGCAGCATCCAAATGCATTATTCCTTTCTAGCAGAATATCCTGGTTGTTACGGTTACTAGACAGAGGTGTACAAATCTCGATTTTAGCTTGCCCAAACCCGCTTGAACGCCAGGCAAGCAAGTTGCCAGCGTCATAGCTAGGAAGCAGGCAGGTTTCTTTAAGCCTGATGGGTCAGGTCAAACCCAGCCTAGGCAAGTCAGAATAAGCTTGCGACATTCCTATCAGCTAAACAACTGTGTAGTTGCTGAGTGTAGGTAATACTTTCTTGCTTTTCTACATGCTGGTAGAAGAAATTCACCATGCAGATAAATAAAAGGTGGATAAAGTATTAAAAATCGTTTTAGCGTCTTAACACAATTATTATTTTTATTATTAGGTAGATTTCGAAGAAAAATCTACCTAATGACTTTCAAAAAATTCGTTCATATCGTTACGTTTCATGCCTCCCTAAGTACGAAACCACCGCCTGTTAAAAAAATTGTGATATTTATATTTATATACAGTATATGTATATGTATATATACCTATTTATATATATGCATATATATCTTTACACGCTAGCGGCCGTAATTTTCAAGATATTTGAATCAAATTTTATTATGTTATTTCTAGGCCCAATAGTTCAGACAAGTTCGTTAATGAGCAAAATTGGCCTAAGGGGGTGGTCGGGGGAGGGGGTTGAAATTTTAAAACATTTATATCTCGGCCCCTATGAAGTATAGAGGGAAACTTTGATTGAATAAATTAGAGTACTCCTTATGGAGTTCACAGTGACACCAACGATTCGGGGGTTTTGGGAGTACGAGTGAGGGTGGGGGTATGGGGATGGAAATTCGAAATTTTCGAAACTACGTCTTGTGGGGTATCGTTGAAAAGCTCTTGATGAGTACTCTACAAATCAATAACTAGTTTCTTCATAGTTCTCATATAAGGCGAGATTTGAATGTTTTAAAAGTTCTTTTTCCTCTTTTTTGCCGTTATTATTGCGGGTTTGCCATGCCAAGGCTAAAGAAGAAGAGTGCTACGCAGCGACAGTAAATTAAAACAAAAGCACTTCGAAATCTACCTCAGCTTGTAGGCTTGCCTAAAGGGATTTTTGTTATTGTTATTAATGATTTTATGATGTTTTCTCGAAAATGTTTGAAAATTTTTCCCATGCCGGACTAGTACATTGATAATTAACTCAAACTGTCCACATTTTAGTTTCTCCTCAGCTTCTTTCAGGGTAAAATTCTCTAAATACATCTGAAGTTCCTCAACTACGTAACTGCACGACTTACCAGTGCACTGCTATACCCAGTTTCATATTCTTTCCGCCAGGCCTTGCAGTTTCCTTAGGTCCTGTGAAACCCATCAGGTTATGAAGAGCTTGTGACTCATAGCGACAGTATTTCTTATCATCGTTGTAATCTGGCTTGCTTTCAAGTCAAGCAAGTTAAAAGCTGTGACTGGTTGCAGAATTTCAAAGGGGCAGGCAAGCTAAAATCAGAATATGTACACCTCTATTACTAGACTTACACCACATTGGCTGCGTTGAGGTTTATCCAGGAAACACGTGGTAGAAGAAATGTCACTAACCACAACTTTACTCCTCTCTGTTTACATTGATACTGAGCGTCACACTCATCTCACTGGCACTGGAAATTAATTGCTGGGAATTCTATTGAGCAATCTCTTCCACGATGCATGAGTAAATCATCAAATGCAATTTAACCAATTTCCCTTCAACATCCTTTTTTACGCTAGATTTAGTAGGCAACCGATTTTCAATCGAAAACAAAACTAGTGTAACACGGGATGGCAACCTTTCCCCCCCCCCCCTCAAAGTAAGGCGATGGTACCATGAGATGCTGTATGTCACAAGAGAGTTGGCATCTCCAGTA
The DNA here is from genome assembly GCA_964059195.1 of Ectobius pallidus. Taxonomy (NCBI): domain Eukaryota; kingdom Metazoa; phylum Arthropoda; class Insecta; order Blattodea; family Ectobiidae; genus Ectobius; species Ectobius pallidus. The sequence continues at coordinate 144,220,915 of CAXKWD010000008.1, forward strand.
TATGAATACATCATTTGGTAATATTGTGATGTACGGTTATACGAATAGAGGCGATGGTAATTCAGTGCCACCTTGCATAATGGATATGACTGCAAGTAGATGGGAAAATATAGACCTACGAAACGGGATCCACAGAGGACTTTGTGCAGGATTTTTTGTCCTGAAAAAGAACCAAATGAAGCACATTAAACGTTCGAGCGACTAAAACGTTAGATATATAAGCATTCATGAGCCACAGATTATTGTCTCTGTTGGACACTACATGAGAATATTATAGGAGAAAAATTCCTCCGGCACTGGGACTTGAACCCAGGACCTTTGGCTATTCGCGCCAATGCTCTACCAACTGAGCTAAGCCGGAGCTCAATTCACAGCGCCAGATGGAACTTCTCTCCTATGACTGATTGCCCTAATGGTCTACCTCACAGACAGACAAGTTATGTCATATGCAGTACTGTGAGGCACACTAAGTAGTGATTTTTGTGACCGGGCTCCCACTGTTATTGTACAGTTAACATTCAAGATAGATATATAAGCATTCATGAGCCACAGATTATTGTCTCTGTTGGACACTACATGAGAATATTATAGGAGAAAAATTCTCATGTAGTGTCCAACAGAGACAATAATCTGTGGCTCATGAATGCTTATATATCTATCTTGAATGTTAACTGTACAATAACAGTGGGAGCCCGGTCACAAAAATCACTACTTAGTGTGCCTCACAGTACTGCATATGACATAACTTGTCTGTCTGTGAGGTAGACCATTAGGGCAATCAGTCATAGGAGAGAAGTTCCATCTGGCGCTGTGAATTGAGCTCCGGCTTAGCTCAGTTGGTAGAGCATTGGCGCGAATAGCCAAAGGTCCTGGGTTCAAGTCCCAGTGCCGGAGGAATTTTTCTCCTATAATATTCTCGACTAAAACGTTATTTCCTATACGGAATGAAGATAATGGCCGGTCGATTATATCCGGAGTCCGAAGGGCCTAAAGTTTCCTGACATTCTTCTTACAGATGAGGAAAAACACCGGAAAAAAACTACCGCTGAAATTTGTTTCGGCTGGGAATGAACCCCAGGCCCTCTGCATGAGGAGAGCGAACGCATCCCCTACGCCACAGCGGTGTATCAAATTACTTCTATGCAATATGGTATGGCAGTGGGGCGTCAAATGATTCCTGACATACACATAAACCTGTCTAAAACAAAATGTACAGTACAAATTCAGGGAAAAAAGACGAGCAGATACTTTTTTAGAGTGAAAAATTATAGGAAGACATTCTTTTCATTTTAAAAAAAAGTGTAGGGCCTATCCAACATAATGCAATACCGTAATAACCGAGGTTACTGATCCAGAATTACTCAAAGAAGTTTAATAAGAATAATTTCAATAATTTCTAAGTTATAACTGGAGGATATTTTAATTTCTCTCCCATTGTCCGGTATTAGAAACTTTCACATTTTCACTATAGTGAGATATCGACTCTATCGATAGAAAGGTAGGGCTATGAGATCGCAAGACTTGAGTTGAAATCCTGACAAAACGAAGGCAGACACAGTAATTTTGAAGACTCGTTTCTCTAACTTCAAATCGTAAAAGACTGCAATGCTGTCTCCATGAACCGTGGGTTGTCTCCCTGGATCCTCCTCTCGCATCATCCAACGAGATGACACTCTCTTCAATGAGTGGCGAGTGGATACATTCATACATTTCACAGTGAATGGCGAGAAACAATTTGTTTTAACAATTTAATTTGTCCATTCATGGAGACACATATTAAGCTTTATGAATGAAATCACCGAAGCGACGTGGGGGTTTTATTGTTTCAGGAGAATCATCAACTGTAACCATCATGACTAAGGAGTTTCATTGAGGATAGTAATAAGTAGGGACCGGATTTTTAGGTTTTTAAAAACACTGTTTTAGGTTATCCATTAGGTGAAATAGTTTTTTTTAGGTTTTTTGTCCAAAATATCGTTTTTGGGTAGAATAATTGGTTTAATGAATTTGAATGTGCTACATAGGATTCAATACATAATACTTGTAAAGTTTAACTTAACAAAATTGAATTAAATTTGTGTAAACTTGCTTTAGGACGATATCAAAGAATTGAAGAAAGAAAGCATAAACAATCAAAAGAAGCAGTGAAAATAAGATTGCCTCACATTTCCTGGTTACAGTATATCACTAAATATCTTTCAAGATTCTCAACTGTGAAGTTCTTCCTGTTATCTCTTAGAATACATTTGAAGGCAGAAAATGTCCTTTCAACCCCACATGACATCAACAATGGTTGTTCGTAGGAATATTTTAAAAGGAATACGCAGGTACTCTTACACTTCCTCTCTTGATACTGTCATCCTAGACGACATTGAGTTGAACGAAACGCTGTTGGTATTAATTTCAACCCGACAAAAATTGTCTCTCCGCAAAATGTCTCAACTGACAAACAAAAAAGGCAGAAAGTAGCCTAAATTAGATATTTTAGGTTTTTTATCCCGTTTAGGTACATTTAGGTTTTTATACCCCATTTAGGTATTTTTAGGTGCCACAGAATTAATGTGGGTGAATCCTATGGGCATGATTCGAAAAAGTGTGTGATCGCTTTTTGTTTTGGAAGTAAGGAAAAAAATAGGTAAAAACCTAAGAATCCGGTCCCTAGTAATAAGTAAGGACCGTATTTGTTTTGGTGAGAACGATATGTGCGAAATTTTACAAAACACTATTTAGCTTAGTACATGCTTACTCAATAGCAATAGACTATTCCTAAGCATGCTAATGGAATATTATCTATATTATGGAACACGGAGGCTCATTGCCGCGCATACATGAGCCCGCCATTCAACCCTTTTCTGTACTAACTCCAACCATCCCTCGCAAATCCTAATTCCCTCAAATCTGCCTTCTAATATTGTCCTCCCACCTATGTCTAGGTCTTCCAAGTGGTATTTTCCCTTCATGTCTCCAAGTCAATATTTTTTAGAATCGTCTTTCCTCCCCCGTGCGCGCAACATGTCCAGCCCATTTCATCCTCCGTGATTTAATTACACTCACTATATTCGGTGAAGAGTAGGCCTACAGGTTAAGAACCTCGTCATTTTCTCCAGTTCCCGTTTTCATCTCCATTAGGTCCGAACATTTCCCTAAGCACCAACGAAATCTACTTTTCCAGTGCACATGTCACAAGAATAATACCGTTTGACTTGTAGGTCTACTATTTTTCTAAAAAAATTGTGTACATATTATTATAGAACAGGAATTAGCAATATAAATAATTTTTTAAGAATCGGACTTAACGGGGTGTCTAAACAATGTCAATTCAATTGAAGTAAGCTCAGCGGAAAATTGTCATTTTTGGAGGGGAATTTAATGTAATGGTCACATTTTTATATTAGGTTTACTATTTCTTTTCGTAAATGTTATTGTGGCTTTCATATAAGTGCATCGAATTCCAGTGATTTGAGTTCGTTTCCATGACAGAAAACTAAACTTTAAAATTCGTTGTCCCGTGATTATAAATCCATTTCTGTTGTTGAAAGTTCGGGGAATCACAGTTTTGTAGAAAGAGCCCATAGATACAATCAGGAATTTTTGACATACTTGGTAACAGCAGACTGAACTGGAAGAAGGCCAGAAATACTTCTCTGAACCATGTGGCTCCCATTACTTTCTGCAGACATTGTAAAAGATAAAGATGTGCATTTGACATTCACAGCATTCAAGGAAGCTAAAAAGAAATTTAATAGGGCTTAATTCTTCCTATGTCTTCACCGTGAATTTTGAACAATCTGAGTATAATTTGCATGGCTAGTGTTTTATAATACGATGAACTCTCAGCTACAATAGTTCAGGAATATTAATTTAATTTATAAACAATTTAAGATATAGTTAAATTAAGATTTTCACTAATATAATTGATGTAAATGGGTGATTCTTCAAATACGGGAAAATTTGGAGTGTGTAAAATCCAAATTTTTTACTTCGTTTAAAAAATCTCAAAAAAATCACAAAAATACTTCAGGGGTTACTTGATTATAATATGACACCAGCAGAGCTTAAATGTTTATATTTTTATTTATTTTAGTTAATTAATTTTTTTAAAGCCATGTGAATGACATCCGTGTACATGTGGATGGCAGAAGGCCACTTTAATGACTAACTTTGGCAACAATCTGCTTTTCTTTATGTGATTTCATATTTTTCTCAGCATACTTCAGTTGATTTTGCATCAAATTTGCAAATTTGTGTGCATACTCCGGAATTGATGTAATTTTAACGAGATTGTGTTTTTATGGTTTTGGGGGAGGGGGGAATCAAGCAGAAATTCATTTAATCAGTTTTAAGATCTTAAGTACAGGTCACAGACACCGCAAACACAATAGTATCCTACACTTATCATCTACATGACTTGAGAGTCATCCACATACCCCTTCATGAGACATGTGGATGACACAAAAATCAGGCATGTGGATGACAAAAAAGGAGTTTAAGTGGTCTCAGCAAGCCATTTCTAAACCTCTGTAGGCTCAACTTCAGTCAGGTACTTTGAATTGGAAGGTTTATCATAGTGCATAATCAAAATTAATTAATATTCACTTTCTGCCTACTTTCTAGAAGCCATGTTAATGACGGGGAATAAAAACGTTTTCCTTGAAAATGATACAAAGTCCTTTGTTAATCCCAAACTGTTTGTAAGCAAGCAAAATTCAACCTTACAATTCAACCACAAGCTGCCCTGTTGACTTTCTAACACTGTTGCCAGTTTTAAAAATTTCTCATTTCTGCAGAAAAAATGCCATTCTTTTCAGCCATGTGGATGACCAAAAACCCTTGGGACATTCTTTATGTTCATTAGGTGGGGTGACAATTTTATTTCATTTTATTTTTTAGGGGTTAATATTCTTCACCCATTCATACTCATTGACAGGAAAAAAGTTGAAAAGGAAATAACATTTTGTTTTGTGGAAAAATGCATTAGAATATACAAAACCGAGGTTTGGGACAGGGCATGTGGATGACATTTCATTGAATTAAATTCGATTTTGGAATATCAGAATTTAAAGTTAGTGACATTTCAAACTGATAGTTGTAGTATGGAAGTAGTAGAAACAAACTCTTATTTTAATTTTTTTTAAAGTTGAATTTGAAGTGAAATATCACTCCGGAACGCAAATTTTCCCGTATTTGAAGAATCACCCAAATGGTATTATCTTCTCTTGAATAATTTATTTACTCGTCTGTTGTGTTTGTTTGTTTTAGTTTTAGTTTTAGTTTAGTGTTTGTTTTGTTTGTTTGATTATTTTCATTTTTGTTTTATTTTAGTTATGGCATGTTTTAATTTGTATATTTAATTTATATGTAGCTACTGTAATTGGAGCATTGTTCTGTTGTAGCAGAGAGGAAATAAATAAAATAGTAAAATCAGGTAAACTGATGTAACAAAGTGCCAGAATGCTCTTGTTTAATCAGTGATAATTGCAATTATGATATGCAGAAAATAAGTTAAATTTTTTAATCGATTTCAGAGTTAAGCTCTAGATCGATTCATTAAGCAGGGCTTACGGAAGAATCAAGGTCTAGTTTGATAAGCATATGTGAAGGAATATGTGGGTAGTATTGTCATAGCTAACTGTATTGCAATTTCCAAAGCAGTATATGAACACTGTAAAACAATATGTTACTATGAGTACTGATTTGCATTTGATAGCCTAAATGCTTTCTAATATATTACTATAAAATAGACACTAAGTTGGGCATTACTCCAGTACCGGTCAACCGATTAGGTCCAACATCAATAGGCTTTTTCCCATGGACATTATAAATGCATATTACAATTTTCATGAAAATCCGATAATGTGTATTTGAGTTATCGCGCGTACAGGCACACGAATAGACAGGCATTTTCCCGTCCCCCACACAATCTCATAAAGTATCATACTGCCACTTAATAAAACTAAATACATACCAGTAAAATGTCTATCATTATATTATGTCATTTTTGTTTCACGTCATGGGACCTATTGTTCGTGCCATTTTAAGAAGACCTCGTCCCAAACAAAAGAATATTCATAAAAGAATATAATAGCATTGTTCCCTATTCAGAAAACCGACACCGACAAAGAACAGGTGCTCTTGTAGTCGCGTGAGTTTTCTCAGTGTTGCCGCTGTCATTCACCACTTCTCAAGTGAAGTAAACGTGCTTAGTATGTATTTGGCATCATTGTAGGCCTACTGGACTGCAGACAAGTGTGAATACGCCTAATTACCTTTCTATTCACTGTTTGACAATGCGAAGAGGATTAGGGTGGCAGCAGGTAGAGGCAGTACTTGGGAAAAAGTCTTTAAGAAGTGGCACCCACAATATTGCTAGATCTCGAAATAATTATCATGACAAGAAACGTCCGTTAAGCTCAATTAAAACACCAAAGTAAAACTCAGCACAAGTGATATTTCTTTCTTGCTTTCTTTCTTCAACTTAGTTTTACCTCTCCCTTTTATAAACATTTAAGCGACCCAAGCCTTACAGGGCCGCGACCTGTCGGGAGAGGGATTATCTTTGGATCACATAATACTTTTTTGACCAGACAAGGACATGGAGGGCCTCCCCGGATGAGTGATGAGCCCAATTCCGGGGCCACCTCCGAGACAGCAAGGATATAGGACGAGACACACCATTCACACACAGAAACACACTCACTTCAAACAAGGCGAGGATGGGAGAAGATGATAATGACGGCCAGATGATATCCGGGGACCACAAGGGCCTAAAGTTACTCGACATTTGTCTCACAGGTGAGGAAAAACCCCACCTAGGTAACTTGTCCCAACCAGGAATCGAACCCGGGCCCGCTGCGTGAGAGGAGCGAGGATATTCGGCTAGAAAATTATTATTCTAACAAGTAAGCGGAGAAAAAAAAAATCCAGTTTGAGATAAGCCTAGAATGCATTAAAAGTAAGTTATGTAAGATTTCTGGTCTTTAATATGAAGTTCTCTGTATTGTGGAAAGCATGACGAGATACAGGGCTTCGCAGCATGAAGCGAAACTATCACATAATACCTGATTTTACTATCAGTGCAGGGCGACTCTCATTGGTCTATTTTAAATGTTTAAGCTATTTTATTAGCCACGAGAAGTTTAAGGGGAATTATCAGAAGAGCTGGCCTTAAATATACGCTATGGTTTTTAGTTATTACTTATTAGCATGTTTAACAGTGCATGCTTAATGAACAGTGTGAAATTGCACCAGATAAGAATTAACTTCTTACTCTGAATTCTCTTAGATTTTGAACCCAGAAATATGGAAGAAAGGTAGTTAAAATATGAAAAGTACCTCTTGTACCTTAATTATTTATCCTGAGGTTAGATCGGACTATTTATAAATTTATCAGGTCAGTGAAGTTTACGACTACATAATAATAATAATAATAATAATAATAATAATAATAATAATAATAATAAAATAATAACAATAATGGTAATAATAAAATCTTGATTATTATTGTTATTACTATTATTATATATTTAATCTGGCTGAGTTAAAACCTTCTCTTGCACTCAATCAGGGGCAGAAAGAAAGGACCAAAGAAATATACTAACATACTTCAACAAGTAATAAGTACACTATATATAGGCCTATATATATACACACAGACACACGTACAATAGTTAATTTATACTTTGTTAAATAACATTATACTATTTTACCAAAATGCGTAACAATTAGAAAAGAAGTAACTTAGCTTTAGGCCTACAATGTAGCCTACAAGAAACAATAAAAAGTAGAAGTTTTATACTTGAAAATTAGCGTGCTCGTATAACCTGGTTTTAAAAGTTGACAAATATTTTTTAAATAGAAAGAACTAAATTCATCTGCACAGTACTCAGAGATTATAATAATTATGGATACGACATGAATGATCAGGTTGTGGGAATAACTTTTAAGAACCGTTTAATATGAAAACATAAAATAAAAAAATGTAGACAGAGCCCCCCTGGTTCTAAACTCTCGACATGTTTCTGAACTTTTTTTTCTTCTGAGGGGGGGGGGTGTTTCAGAATACTTCGAAACTTGGATTACTATTTTAAAAAAACTCAACATAGAATTTCAGGATGGATTACAGTACCTATAGTAAGAATATTATAGTAGAAAAATTCCTCTGACACTGTGATTTGAACCCAGGACCTTCGGCTAGCCGTGCCACTGCTCTACCCACTGAGCTAAGCCAGATGGAACCTCTCTCCCAGTGTCAGAGGAATTTTTTTCTTATAATATTCTCTTTGAATGTCCAATAGAGACAATGATCTGTGGTTCATGAATGCCTGTATATCCATATTGAATGTTACTGTATAATGACAGTAGAAGCCCAGTCACAAAAATCACTAATTAGTGTGCCTGCATTATGACATAACTTGTCTGTCAGTGAAGTAGACCACTAAGGGCAATCAGTCATAGGAGAGAGGTTCCATCTGGCGCAGTGAAGTGAACTCTGGCTTAGCTCCGTTGGTAGAGCAGTGGCACAAATAGCCAAAGGTCCTGGGTTCAAATCACAGTATCAGAGGAATTTTTCTCCTATAATATTCTCATGTAATGTCCAACAGAGACAATAATTTGAGGTTCATGAATGCATATGTATTCAATACCTATAGTAGCCTATTAGTAACAGAAGCTCAACTTGTATTCTGAAATCAATAACTTGATATTTATTTCGGAGTAATCATTTTCACAAACAGGATACTGCGTTACAGAAGCGAACAGATGTAAATATAACCGCTGCGGGGGCTATTTAAAAACTGGGAATGCAGATAAGCTAGACGGATAAGTTGGCTTATAATGGTAACTTAGAGACTCAGCAGGAATGTGGGAAATCCACGGTAAATTGATCCCGCTTGTGTTCACATACTGGGAGCATCTGTTGTATGTTAGCTTCATTAAAAAAAGTGGGGAATCCACAGAACCTTGAATAGACTAGGGAGATTAACCTCACTATATTAAGATCACCTCATGAAAATGGGTCGTAAAGAAGGTCTGGAATATCTTACTCCAGGTCAGTGCCTGAATTAGAGCGGAAACTTATGTTAAAATTAGACCAGTGTTTATTTTTTGTTCGCCTCAAGGGAGGAGAAAGCAATGAAATGAATAATGGGTAGGGCAAGGCATTTGATGATTTTGCATCTTTTTTATATGAAGGTTAAAAGATAGCTCGAATATATATATATAAATGAATATCATGAAATAATTGATTAAATAAAGGCCATTTGTTTTTGCATTATTTTGATTTTGCATTTTTCGTCATTTTTTAGAAATAGGTAATTTTTTTGCAATTTTTAGGTCATTTTCTGCGTTCTCGGGTTATTTTCGGCATTTTAGGTCATGTTTCAATGGAGGTAAAGAGGAACTTTTCCATGTACAAATCGATACTTTCAGACAATAGACAATCGTTTTATTTGAGAATCTCCGCCAAGTGTTCATAGTTCATTTTAATTCAGGTTTATTGTAAACACCACAGCAGTTTGTTTTGTAGCAATAAAGATTGTTTTCTTTCTTTTCAAATGGCACATACTTGTTAGAGGCAATTTGATGGGCATGCCAGTTCAAAAAGAATTTCTTTTTGCTAAGGGTGTCCCAGTAGTATAAAATTACTTACTTTTTAGTAACAAAATATAAGTGTTTTTTATCATTAAAATTCATATAGACTATAACGCACTGTCATAAATTGTTTTTAGCAATTCACTACTTTAAAAACACCTAATTATAAGTAACAGTTGTAAATTTATTGGTCTTTTTTTAAATTGTGGGTCTTTTCCACTATTTTTAGGTCATAAATGCATTTTTTATTTTGCATTTTTTCACTATTTTTTGGTAATTAATTGCCTTGCCCTAATAATGGGCCAACAACTTTCTCACTTATAGTCATGATATAGAATAAGAAACTGTATTGCAGGGAGTGCTATTCAGTTGTCTTGGCCTCACGGAAGTCTGGGTATGAACAGATGACTGGCTTATAACTATCTTTCAGTTAACATTTGCGAAAAAAAAAGTTCAAAAATGAAAGATTTATCTCTCAGGGCTTATGTGCGTTTTATTTAACCCTTTATATGACGAGACTTAATTTCTCACACAATATACAAATTCCTGTCGGACTGCATAGAAAACAATTAACATAATGAGGCCCATATGGCTTTTTAAATTACAAATCGTCAAACTCTTTGTAAATAAAGTTAAAATCGGATATTTACAACAATAATAATAATAACAATGCATTGAAATTACAATGGTTGAAATGCCACTCTATTCTTATGATTGAAATATACTCAATGATATCCGCTAATGATTAAATATGGCGATCTGTTAAATATAATGTTAAGTGTTACACTGCAGGGTTGACATTTTATGAGGGTGAATCATATGGTTAGTTCTAAACTTCGGGTAAAAGGAAATTCATCATTTGGGCGAGTAATACGAATCAAAGAAGCAAGTTTTCGGGGAGAAGCTTATTGCATTTCAGACCTGTATCTGGTTTCCTACATCCCCTATGTTGGGGGGAAGGGCATCCAAGTGAAGGTTTCTGTTACCTATGTGAATTTTTGTTACGCTTATTTTCTGAGAAATGACAGAGGGACAAGTGGTAAGCCCATCGCCTCTCAACCCCCCTCCGGAAACTAAGATATTACTTGGACGTTAAAGGGCCGAGAAATTTTGTCCAGAGTTTCTAATTTAGGATTGGAGTTCTTTCACGTACCGTAAATCTACGACACGGACCACCCGGCTTAAAGTCCCTCCCGGAGTACTCCGTGCCCAGGATTTTTACGTCCCGAAAAATCCATCGACCACGGCCGACGCATTTCGGATACTTAGCCTATAGATAACACCACACTGAATAATCCCTACTGAATCTTTCTTCCAGCAATAAAATTTAAACATGGTATTTTATTTTGCACACTCTAGCATTACACAGTATTCTACAGATTACTAATTAAATTGTAAAATCGTTCCACAAAAGCAGGTAACAAATAAAATGAATCCGTAGACTCAAAACATTATTATAGAATCATTAGAATTGTGGCACAAATATGAAATTAGTAAATTGCCTGGTTCAGAATAACGTATAGGATAAACCTGTCGGGAAAAATAAAAGATTCGACAAGTATTTACTTTTAAAGGCTATTTTGTATGGATGGAGTCTTTCAGTCTCTAGATAAAATATAAACCATACTTGTATAACATACCAGTTGTAAATTAAGTTATATAAGATATCTTCTCCATAAATCTGTAAAAATGGGGATGGAACATTTATTTGATGATTTACCCCGCAGTTCATGTAAACTGAATCAGCTAGCCCAAATATTATTTAAAAATATCGCCAAAATTATGTATGCGTATTTGCACAGAAGATATAAGTGTTTTTTTGTGCCCGCCGAAATGAAAATCCCTACATTTTGTAAAGGATTAATGGGATTAATAAAAAAAGTAGGCTAAAAAATGAAAAACATTCAACAATAAATGTAAAATTTTTAAAATTCGATCCCCGTTTTCGTTACGCCTTTCAAAGTACAAAAGGACCAAAATCAAAACATTTCATCCGATAAGTCTCATCCGGTTAAGGAGTGAAGATTATATATATATATATATATATATATATATATATATATATATATAAGCAAAAGCTTTATTGAAAATCCAAACAATGCTTTACGAGATTAAAAAATACGTTATATTTCCCTGGAAACAGAATATGTCTTTACAAATATTTATATGGAAAATATACATCATAACTTAAAAGTATATGGATTCGAATATTTGAAATCAGCTAGGGAAAAGAAAAGATGATCACCTGCATTAAATAACATCGTCAGGGAAAGGTAATTAATTGAATGTCTGTACAGTAGGCCTATTTCACGAATTGCCAAAAACATAAGCCTATTTGCTTATATTCAATCATTTAAAATGCAGCCTATACGGATATATAATCCTTAGACATGGATTCATTATAACAACCTGAACAGTATCAAAATTTCGTACAGGTTTTTAAGAATTTATATCTGGTTTTTAGATTCTATGCAAATATCAGTGGAGTCATAAGGAGTAGGACGGATGAAATATTTATTTGAAGGCTAGATACTTAATTTTTGCTACACATTCTTATCTTACAATAGATACCATTGTATTAATGTGTCTTTTCTGTACCGTCAGTCATTTCTGAGTTATTAAAATGTTTCAAAAAAGAAAATTTCATATATTCAGAACTTTACTAGCCTACACATACAAATTGCAAGTTATACGAATCTTTTCCTGCAGTAACTTTGATATGTTTAAAAAAGTACTAAGCCAGATTTTAAAATTTCTACACGTTTTAAAGAAAAAACTGCCGGACTTAAATGTACAAAATTTATAAACGTCCATTTTATTTATGAAATTTAAAAGTACAGTATTTACATTTTCACAACAGTATACGGAACAGTATGCTTCAAAGAGCATGCAATACAAGTTTTAGCGTTCTAGTCAACAACGCTAACTACTAGATAACGTAGGCGGTTACAAAATGTTACTCATATACTTCCACGAATTTTAAGTTTTTTTTTCTTAATTTACTTGTAGTGACCAGCAATACTACTTTACAGACCATAGATAAATAGAAAAAAATAAACCTTATACATAGCACGCCGACGTTGGCCAATTCGGCTCCTCTAATAGAAATTGATTTATATCTTTAGGCCTATATAAACCAATATATCTTTGTATAAATTAATTTCTATTAGAGGAGCCGAATTGGTCAACCTCACCGTACTATGTACAAGGGTTATGTTTTTCTATTTATCTATGGTCTATAAAGTAGTATTGCTGTCGATCACAGATAAATTTTTTTAAACTTAAAATTTGTGGAAGTACACCAGTAACATTTTGTAACTGCCTGCGTGGTCTAGTAGTTGGCGTTGCTGACTGCAGATCCGCAGGTCATGATTCGATCCCGGTACCTTTTTTTTTTTCTTTCTTTCTTCTGAGGTAGGGAGGTCCAGAAAGGGGTGCACTCAGTCTCGTGAGGACAACTGAAGAGCTATTTCATTTTATTCGATGTCAGACTACTCAAGCACATGGAATGACAAAGATGTAGCAAGACGTGGCCATGAGTAGTTACATTTTACTTTTTCTTTTAACTCTTTACATCACGAATTGTGTATCCAATTCCCTTTCACACTTCGGTTGTAGGCCATGAACTTACTTTATAAATTGTGTCTCCTCCAAAAAATAAATACTGTCACGCTATGCCTTTGTAAGTGTTTATTTTAAAATTAATTTTGAAATTAACAGAATAATATTTAAAATAGACTTTTCATTTCTACAGGATACACGACAACTATCTAGACCTTCTTCACAACTATTGATGGGAATGGCGACCGACAGATGCTGTGGGTTCTACAACAAATTGAAATAGACAATAGGAACAATATGTGGAGGCGACTCGCATGAGGAAACTGCTGTGTAAGTAAAAATGAGAAACCTTCATAAAAAAAATGTGGCATTTTCGAAACTCGATCCCAGTGCCCCTTAACCTTTCCGAAAAACAGAGGGACCAAAACCAAAACATTTCATCCTATCTATCCTATCCAGTTAGGGAGCGAATCAAGGTAATGAATAAAATCAAGCTTTATTAATAGGGGGCGGATTTCTATGACATGTCATATTTTTCCCCTTTGCATTATTTCAGGTTTCCGACTAATTTAAACCCGATTCCAAGCATCCTGGTGAAAATGGAACGGCTTTTATTGTGCATATAACTGCATATTTAGGAAATTTTCAACTATTGTAGCGTATTTAGTACGGATATGCATATTTTGGTCATATTTTTGACATATTTGTGTGCATACTAAAGAAATTTTGAAGTTTCATATCATATTTTGTAAATTTTGCATTATAATGATACTTTTTGAGAATTTACAGATATTTTATAGTATATTGCGATACAAGTGCCGTAAGGCACGTTTACGGGTCGAGGAAACAGATTGAAAACCCGAGGCGCAGCCGAGGGTTTTTAAGTTTTCGAGACCCGTAAATGCCTTTACGGCCCGTGTGTTGCATGCTATTTTTTGCACGACGGTTACTTATATCAATTTAATTATATTAATTGTGATATTACCTGAAAATATTATGTAAATACATTCTTTAAAATAGATGTTTATTTCAGAAAGTGATTCGCATGTGTTTGTTGTTATGGGAACCGAATATTTGTCCTGGGGGCCGTGCCCATAAAGGCTTGTATTATGAAGTGTATCGTAATGAATTATGACGTAGCGCTTGGACCGTAAGTAATTTAACCTCATCGCAACCGTCCTTAGCAACAAGACTGTGTGGGAATGTCAACTTACGAGCCATGTAAACAACGTTCGTAAGTACCACTTACTAGCTAAGGAGTGCAAAAAATAATTAACACTATATTTTAATAAAATGTATTGTAATGAAACTTAAAAAATATATACACAATGTGTAAGTGGTAAAGTCATATTTAAAAAATTTACTGGTCATATTTTAATGTTTTTTATGTCATAAATGCATGCATATATCCTATTGTTTTGGTCATAGAAACTCCGCCCCCTATTTTATTGACGATCTGAACTGATAATCCAAACCTATTGCTTTACAAGTTTAAACAATCCGTTATATTTCCAAGGAAACAGAACACGCCTTTACGAATAAATACTGGTATGGAAAACATACATCATAATTTCAAAGCATTAAGAGATAAATCTAAATATGGATTCGAATATTCGATATCAGCGTGGAGAATGGAAATATAGTTCACAGGAGTTAGATAACACCGCTAGGGAGAGGTATTTCACTGAATGTCTGTACAAAATTTCATGAAAGGCCGATCTACTTAGGCCTAGTTCCTATGTTAGAAACATTTCAAATGCAGGCTATAGGTTTATGTACTCATAAGAATAGAATTATCAAAATGTGCTTACGATATAAATTGTGCCCCTTAAAATTAATTCTGAAATGAACACAATAACATTTAAAATAGACTTTTCATTTCTACAGGATACACGACAACTATCTAGACCTTCTTCACAACTATTAATGGGAATGGCGACCGACGGATGCTGTGGGATCTACAACAAGTTGAGTGAGACAATGGAACATCAGGCCTATGTGGAGGTGACTACGCAAAAAGAAACTGCTGTGTGTAGTGTGGAGTGAAAATCACTGCAAAATGGTTGATTTGAATGTTAGGGAGAAACATACTTTTAAAAACTGATACACTTCAGATCGCATCTCAGTTGAAAGTGACAGGCGTACATGAAGCTGAAGATGACTGCAGGAGAAGTAGGAAAATGTTTTTACCGTTATTACTGCACAGAAGAAATTACTGTATTGTTGATTTTACAGTTAAGTATAGAACATAATTAAAGAAACCCATAGGACCAAAGACCATATCGTAGCACAAAACTAAATTTTTGAAATTTAATTACCGGTAGTAGAGTAGTAAGTGAAATATTTTGGAAAAGTGCCTACTATTTTGGCAAATTAGTGCAAAGAGATCTGGTCTTTTGGTGAATCGCTGTTTTGTTTAATGCACAGCAGCGATAACGGAGCCTAACGTCTGTTATTCCTTTACAATGTATGTGAAATTTATAATCCCAAATGCTACATCACAGTTGAAAGGAATAGCAGAAAATCCTATCCTTCGCGTCCACGTTCGCAGGCTCTGGTAA